>QUOH01000007.1:403014-433014 GCA_010416925.1 Polistes metricus | reverse complement strand
CCGCGATAAGATGACAGAAAGAAAGAAACAAAGAGAGCAAAGCGCACGAAAAAAAAAGTCGCAGATACAATAATTAACACATAATTTGGTAACAAAGCACTAATGCACCAAGTGTCAGTAATGAAATAGTTGAAAATCGTCGAATAACGGGGTAGTATTTATTAGTTTCGCGACAGATATACGAAAGATAAATATTATTAGCACTGCGCGAATAATATAAAAAATAATATATTGTTTAGTATATCAGAGAGAAACGTCCTCCTTTACGAATGGCAGGAGAGCGACTACGTTCCACCGGCCTCGAAGCTCTTGTTACTTTAGCGGCGGACGGAGATGTCGCTCGGTGATGACGAGAAACCGACGTCACGTGTTGTAAACGCCATGCACTACGCCCAACACGTGAGCCAACGAACCTATCCTTCAATCTACGCATATACCTACACAATCTGCAATATATAACGTACTGCACGCGTACACACACACACACATACACACACATGCATCTCTACTAGCTAATGTAAGCTTACTTATGTACTTGGTATGCTTAATACGGAACGTACATATCAAGTACGACTTAATCGAAACTTTCGGTTGCTTATCTGCGACAAGTTCGTTCTGATATTATTCCGAAAGTCTTCTTCACAATCAGTGTTCAACAAGATCTTTTCATCTTCTTTCTCCGATTCCATATAATAACAGACTATTATAATATTAAAACCGATCGACGAAAATAGCCAACGCGGTGTTACTTTTTTAATATCCTTAGTAAAGCCGTGTGGAGCCTAAGCAATGTTAGATATGTACTTAAAACATTTAACATTAAAGCCGCGTATAAGGATTTTTTCAAAAAAAATAGCAATAGAAATAGATTTCTCTCCATTTCTCCCCCATTTAACCCTATTTCTCCTTATTCTACTTAACAATTTTGTACGTCCGAGAATGTATTGCATAAGTACATACATAAATACATAGACATGTACGTATACTTTGTAAACATCGTCAATATTTTTTCTCTACCAAAGAGAAGAGGTCATCGAAGTCCCGTTAGATAAGCGGGATGAACTGGATATAATCGAGCATTTTTTTTTTATACTACCCGCGAGAAAGAAAGCAAAGAAAAGATATTTCGCGAATCGTTATTTTGATGAATCTAACGAAATAACTTGAAAATGTTTTATAATAATCAGGCAACATCAACCACACGTCATTTCTTAATAATATTCGAAACGATTTTTCGCAAATCGTGAGATTTTTCCTTTCTTTCGCAAACTCGTATGTAAATACGAATATAAAGTAGCAATCGAAAATTAGGTATCTCCAATATTCGGGGTTATTATCATTTCTTGGTAAAGCATCGAATGCAGTAGATAATGAAAACGAAACAGTTTCTCCGTATACGCGCATATGTACGTATATATATATATGATCTCTACATTTATATATGATAATATAGATATAGAATAAAACAGCGAGTCAACGTTACGAGCCGCGCATTGACCTCAAATACACCCCGAAGGAAAAAGACAATTCTGTTGATGCAAGAGAAAGATGAAAAAAAAAATTGAACGAGTATGGAAACCGCTTTAACGAGGTCGAGATATCACATTGCCCGGTTATAACCAGTCCAAGAAGATGTTCTCGTATTATGATCAGAGTTTATCAAGAAGGAGTCGATCTTGCTGTTTTTCAAACGATAACTAGTCGTCACCGGATTCCGAACACATTTACGGGAATAACAACAACATAACTAAGACGAGACGAACAAAAGGGAAAAAAGAGGAAAAATGAAACAAATTCTACAGATTCGACTCGAAGCAAATTAGTTAGTCCAAATGAATTTCATTTGAAATTCATACTAGAAAGTGATGAAACGACAGCTGTTATCCGCGACAGCTGGACCGGTCTCGCCGCTTAAATATATTCCAAACAATTCAATGACGCGCGTTGGAGGATAGAAAAAAATCGACGCATTTGACGCAAATGTCTGATTCACGAATCATACGAAAAGAAAACTTATCATCCAACGAAAAAATAACCTATCGATGATTCGTCTATTTGTAATCATCATTCGCAGCAACGAGAAACCAATAAGAGGTGACAAAGGGTTGGCAAGTATAAAACAAGATCAAAGTTTTTCGACTTACAAAGTATCCGCTTTTGTAAAATACGCGTTTAATATCGGATTAGTTTTCGTATTACGATTACTCGTCGCATTTGTAAGCCTCCTATGAAATTCGTTTTAGCAAGAATCAAGATGCACGCTCTATCCCAAGAAAACGCGCATCGGACGAGCAAACACGTGCTGCGCGTTGTTTACCGTTTTCGATGCAATAAGTGGGAATACATTATTTTCGTCAAATGACAAAACGACGACGACAACTACGACGACAAGAGCAACTATAAAAAGCACTCGAGAAAAGTCAAGCTCGTTCGAGAGCTCGTTCAAGAGATCGTTCGAGTTACAGCCTACCTTTTAAATACCACGCCGCGTCGTTTCAATATACAAATTACATTTATTATACATTTATTATACATTTATTATACACACGCATTATACACATGTATTATACATGCATATTCTACATATCCTGATCGAGTTATTAGCGAATTACTTTGTTAAATAAAAATTAAAAACAAAATAATATAACATATTATCGATATATCATAGAATATAAATATGACAAAAACTAAAGAAAATGAAATAAGAACAAATAAAGAATCTGACTAAAGACGATTCGATCCGACCAAAGAAGAGAGGGACCGCTTTCGAAGATACTAATAGCACTGCGCGAAGTCCAAGTTGATATCCAATAGCTCTTTTATTCGTTGGAAACTGGAAATAATCGTGAGTCGTCGAATCAAGCTCTCGTGACGCGTCGGCTTGTGTCAATAAATCTCGATTCGTGGCACGTGACGCAAGAAAAAGAGATCCCCCTTGTAGACTCCGATAAGGAGAGTTAAAATATTTTAAATAAAGAGACGGAAAGAAAGAGGGAGGGGGGACGATCGTATTCACTGCTCGAACTGATAAAGCGCGGAAATTGATAAAGCGTGCGTGTGTGTGTGTTTATGTACGCGTGTCTCTCTGTTTCTCTATAGGAATTACGTACGTCTTAATAAAATTCGTGCCATCTGACCTGTCAACTTTTCTTCTGCTTAAATCCAGCTCGTTCAATCCAGTTCTCTAAGTTTATATTAACAAGAGGATTAGATCTTCTAATAAGACATTCATGCAAAACGATCGTAATTGTGTGTGTTACCGTCATTAATTAGAATTTAGGTAGATCAAAGCGACGAAATATTGTATTAGACAATATCTCGAATACTTTCTCATACGTATGTATATTAGAAGAACTTTAGTTCTTATTTTATTTATAACATTTATCGTGTTTCTCGTGACATAGTCGTTTATCGACGAAAATTGCTCGCACTTATCGTTGCGCACGGAATAAAGTTGAAACGAAGATAAAACGATAGCAAGCGGGAAATACCGAATAACCGTTAGTCGCGATTTAATCTTATTTTCGCGTTGTTCGTCAGATAATCTACGAAAGCAGTTGAATCTCGCGATCTCGACTAATCAATCCAATTTACCACTTAATATTGTTCTTCTTCCGTTTTCATGAAAAAGAAAGGAATATCTTCTTTTTAGCTCGAATATACGAAAAACAATTGTTCAACAAGAGACGATTTGATCCTGACAACAAATCGATTATTCCAAGTTAATCAAACCGACTGTTAAATTTAATCAGAAAGGATGGCTAATCAATAAATGGTAATACGAAGGAGAAAGAGAGAAGGCTTTCCGATAACGTAAGCTGTAAATATTGGTAGATTTCAAGGAACGATAGAAAATGCAGGCAAGCAAACAAGCGAGCGAGCGAGCAACGATGACGACGACGACGACGACGACGACGACGACGACGACGACGACGACGAAAATGTCGAACGACTTTCGAAATTGTTCGGACAGCGAGCTCTTACTAAAAGCGTCGAAGGAAAGAAACAGACACTCGTGACCCGAATTATCTCGAGACACGTAGTACACGTGTCGACGATACGCGCCGAAAAAGAAGATAGACGAAGCGAACGAAAATAGTGGCCATGAAAAATCTGACAATCGCCGATCTACGCTCCCTTCGCGTTTCAATTTTATTCATTCTCGAGAAGGATCAATTGACGCTGCTTGCAAATTCACTAAATTATTCTTTCTAATCATTATAAAATTTCGACTAAAAATGTCTACCTTCAAATCTGATATAACATCGCTATTATTTTTGAAAAATAAAAGAAAGAATTAAAGTAAATAAAAAGTTATTTTGTCGTGTGCTTACGCAGCACATGTGTACAAAAAGTCACACGTGTACAAATCTTATGTTGGACCTTGCCTCTCAACTGACACAGCAGTTATTAGAAGAGAGAACGAACGCATAACGTGATCCTGAGTCACAGCCATGACCGAGAAAGCAACCAGGTATTCCCACCGTCGATTAATCGATCCGGCGGTACAAAATTGCTTTCGTGTCACGAAATAAGCGTGCCGCGTGCGTTAACTCGCACGTACCGCCTTGGCCAATCATGTTTAGAAATGCCGTCTAGAGGGAGTAAGTTCTATGGGTACTTTTCATTCGATTTCATCGACTGCCAAACTTTATAGTCACAGGCTGTTTAATAAATACATAGAGAAACAATAAATGCAATAAATGCAATAAATGAAATAAATGCGTACAATTAGAAAACACCTCTATTAGAAACAGTCCAATCAAGCTTGCGTCATCGAAAGGAGAACAACTGGAAAGGATTCGCTATATCCGCGTGCAATATTGTTGCTTATAGGTGGTTGTGTCGGACGATCAATCGGTGAAGGATTAAGCGGTCCATTACGCAACATCCAATCGCCGAGTATTACGCAAGCGTAGATAAAGCCTAGGTTTCCTCTTCGTTTTATTTCGATGACACGGCTCGCCGACAATCGTTATTGGCTCTTGTTTCCCTTCCACGTAATTATATAGAGTATGTTGTATATTTGGAATAGCTAAGGGCTATTTCATTCGATGTCGAAGGAAAGATTAACACCGTCTTTTTGAGAATTTCAATATCGTAGTTGGATACAGAACTTTTCTCCAAAATCTACGCAAGATAAAGAGTTCGTTCTTCAAAGTATTCGTGAAATCAACGTGAATTCAATAATAAATACAAATTATTAAATACGGACATTGTTTGTGTGTGCGCGCGCTGCATTCAAATGCAGGTATAGCAAAAAAAGTCACGAGTAGGGAAGAGAGGAAGCGAGAAAAGAACTTGAGCCCGGGGTCAAGAAGCAGCGGCCGTTGTCGACTTGAGTAAACGTAGGAACATATCCGTGTCCGACAAGAGAAAGAAGATATGCAAACCCAGACTCAAAACGTTCATAAGACTTATGTAAAAGTGGCACGACCGATCGACCGATCGACCGATCGACCGATCAACTGATCAACCAACGCATTAGCTCTAACATTAAACATTGCCAAAGTATTTTTCATCTCTTTCGCCTTGTCATTCGAAATTAAGAGCAAGGTACGAACTACTACTAGCCCGTTAAAAAAGGAAAGAGAAACATTTGTTTTGAGTATCCAAGTTGTAGTAAGCTGTACTTTGAACGCGACGCAACTCGCGCAGCTGCACGTGATCGAGCAAACGCGAGTGTGCAACAAACGAAACAGCTCTGCATACAGCATATGTAAATGACATATGTACATATATACTTATAATATTTTACCTTGCCACATTAGCTACACTCGCGTCTACATTTTCGTCAGCTTTATCGCTTTCTGCTCTAATCAAGTAGATATGTATGTAGATTTCTACCAAATTCTATTTACATCGAACTGCAATACATATGTCGAAATTAGAATTAATTCGATTATCATTTTTCATTAAGTTTCATTTCATGGAGATATCGAATTGAAGATTCGTTATTCCTTCTTGTCCGCTCATACACAAGGGTTTACAATTGCATGTACGTTTAGCGTGCATTATGGTTGCGCACGAGAGACGATCGATAAGTCTCTTTTAATTAAATAGTCGAAGCATGATAAACAAGGATTCAAAGGAAAGACTCTAAAAAGCTGTTTACGTTTCAATTGTTGTTTAATTTTAAAAACGGTAACCTATTATCAGGTGAAAAGCTCTAAGAGAAAGAGAGAGAGAGGAAGAGGGGGCAGCGTTCCAAGAAATATTGCGTTCGTGTGTCGCGCGATTGATAAACGAACGTGGTATGGCACGTGCTGCGAGAAAATAATTCTTCCTCAGTATTTTCTTCCACGACGCATCAGAGTCGTGCGGCTGCCCATATTTCTCGGGGAATTCTAACTTATAAATACATACATATATCCTCGATTAGATTTGTCAAAATATCGACATGTATCATAAGCCTAGGTGGATATCTAAATGCATATTTTGGTTGTCGTTGGCACACTAAGTACTACACTAAGCACTATGCAAAAATAAAATGCCAATACTTATCTTTGAAGATGAAAGACTTACTCTGGAAACCTTCTTCTTAGTGTAAACTTCATCATCCTCCGAGGCGGTAGCGAAATTCAAGTTTCCTTCGCAATATCCTGTCCCTAAGCCAATTCTATAAATTTCATCCTTGCAGGATCTTCCATCCAAACTGAAAAATAAAATTAATGTATATGTGTACATAAAAATAGCGGTTAACATAGGTAACATATTTTTTATGTATAAGGATATTCGCCAACATTTCAAATTTATGAAATCATCCACTATCCTATCATCCACTATATATCTATATATATATATAAAGAAATCCGTAATTGAAGAGAAATATGATGCTGTTTATAGCTCGTCTTTGAAGGAATAAGACGAAAGAGAATTAACGACAATTTACGTAATATACGTAATACTTGAAATAGCTCGGTAAGCGATGGAGCTTCAGTCAATAACCCTGATTATACTGGAGATTATACCGAGGTTATATCGAGGCTATATCGAAGTTATACCTAGCGGCACGCTTATACTCCATTATAGATTTTCTTTCCTATAAGAAAAAGCATACGGAAAAAGCTGGTATCTGGCTCGTATGCGCCGCGAGCCAGGCAGAAACACGAACAGCATTGTCGTTCCTTATCAAATTTACAGGAGACGCATATATATATATATATATATATATATATCTTTTTTCTTATATTCCCGCACAATAGTAAACGACTTAAAGAGGCTCGCTGCTAGCTTTTATCCGTCCTTAGAGTATGAATTTTTCAAATAGCGAGTATCGAATCGTGCCTTTTAAACCGACGATGTGATCAAGTTCTAATAATAATTTAGATTCGCGAGAAAGTAAACTAACAGATTTCGTTGACATCAGAGCGAGACCAAAGTCGTAAGATTAATGCACGAGACGTTAATTATCTACATACACGAGTAACCACACGTTCCTTTACTCGATATACGTCGTCGTTAATCGCGATTCGATAACAGCAGGTAAGGCATTTCGACTGGTAAATATAAAAATAAATAAAAAGTAAAGAAAAAGTTCAAGACAATGCCTACTCCTATTGCATATCGAACATATTCTTTCTTTTAACAGACAACAAATTTCACTCTAGCTCTCTTGGAATGAAATCAATTTCACTACGTATTTAGGCCGAGCTCGTTTTCGCTTATCGACCTACATCACAGTCACGAAATAAACGAATTATCTATCACAACGGAAAACAAACGTTGACGCGATGATGACACAAAAGTCAGTAAAAAGAGAAATCCATTGAAATGAAATAAAGTTTTGCCGGAGTAAGCCGTGCTTTCTAGCGAGCACATAATGCGCGCTGCTAGATGCAAATAATGCGCATGCGAATGTGTGCGCACGCACGCATTCACAATCTATTTTATCGGTGTAAGAAATTACTCAACGCAGGGAGGCCGAACTGGTTATGCTTAAGAAAACTATGCCTCGTGTTCTCGCACGTGGTTGACATTTTCTTGCATGTGACTCTCTTATAGATCGTTCTCCCCTTGGCTTCTTTTCCCTTTCCATCGATCTCATCTTCTAATGTACGGGATATATAATGAAAAAGATGCGATACGCGCAAGAGACATCTATACGAAACAGCGAACGCTTGTCTTTTACTTTCCAAGATCTTTCAAGAGAACTAAATTTCAATGATCATAAAAATAACCGAAAACTTTGCTCGGACATGTCGCTTCGCGATTGACATTTACTATTGCTATGTAGGTACATACGCGCTAATAGGTGCTCCTTTGCGAAAGCATCTTTTCAAATTCGTACAAGTAGGAGAAGAAAAGAAGAAAAAGAAAGAATGTTCTCTTCTACCGATTCGAGATTTGTTCTGAAAAGATCATGACATAATGGCGTTTGCGATTCACGACGTCCTTCAACGACCTTTATATCGACATCGCGCAGTCCGTGGTTGCTCGTGGTTGCTCGTGCATGCGTGCGTGCGTGCGTGCGTGCGTGCGTGCGTGCGTACGTGCATTCACTTTCACGTATTATATCCCCATGTATGTATAGCACTTACAACACCCACTCGCAAAGACTCGGAGGACCTCAGAGGGGACCCCACCACCAGTAGTCGCGACTAAGAACGGAGAGAGAAGGAAGGAAAAAGTAGCGAGATAGAGATATCGCGCACGTGCGCGAGGTAAACCATCGTGAGACGAGTGCCTCCATTTGTACATGCGTATTACTTACCTATCTCCGTGAAAATTGCGCTCGCGCGAGCTCTCTGTAAAAATATTACGTTATTATTAGCAAAGGAGTACGTGGTAGCCAAGCTTTTTTTAGAACTCTTTATCGGATACGTGCTCCTCGTTCGTGAAATAATGCAAGCCGTATTAGTCGCACAGTCGATAATCGATATTATACATACATATATATAGGTATATCGCGAGCGCGTGTGGGATGTCGTATCGAGAGCGAAGGCTGGAGTTCGAACCTTTATTTTAACAATTCTTTATATCCTTCTTCGCTACTTTTCCTTCTTTCGCGTCCTTGAAGTAAGGTATAGACTTACGTTGTTAAATCAATTTGATAGAAAATTGGACTCAGCAACGAAGAAAATTATATACGTATAGTGTGCACGATATGTACAAGTATGTACGTATTATAGATACATAAATTACCTCTATTCATCTATGAACGTCCAGGCTTATTTTGTCTTTTTTCACTTTCATCGTATCGGTAAACGTTCGCGAGCTTAGGACGCACGTGCGGAATGATTTCGTCTACATAATACTACCAACGTACGAGAGCAAAACATCTTATTGTAAAATTTTCTATCGTTATCACCTACTACGCAACGATAGAATTGAGTCGCTTACGTTATACCTGTACAGTCGCGATTTTCACCATTATTTTGATTAGTCTAACGAGTTGCGATAGCACTGGTAGCCGGTTAAAGCTCTCTCTCTCTCTCTCTCTCTCTCTCTCGATTACTCAATAGATCGTTGTAGAACATGCGAAAGAGATATGTATTCAAAGAATCTTCGATCTGCTCTTGTCTGAACGAATCACGCACGATTTACGCGATTGTCCTTTGACAATGAGAGATTTTTATCACTGGCGAGATGCCAAAACGAATGGGGGCAGGATGAATGGGCAAAATCGCGACCAAGTTTTTTGTCTTTATTAAATATTCTACGTTCGTTTACTTCTTATTAGAGTATTCGGCTGTATCGAAATATAATTTACCGATTCTTTCTTCTTCTTTTTCTTTCCTACCATTCTTTTTTAGTCCTTCTCTGTGCACCAAGTGATAATGTGCACAATTGTGTATGTAATTAAGTAGGTAAATGTTTACATAAATAGTACTCAAGCCGAGTTTAATCGAATCGTTTCGCCTGTACCTACACTGGCAAACGGTAGGTATGTTAGTTAATTAGTTAATGACGACAACGTGACGAGATATGAATTGAAATGAGGATGTTTCACATGCATACGCACATAGATCGATGACAATCCTGACCATTGGGAAAAGACGAGAAGATAAAAGCTGGAAAACTAAGCAGCTCCTTGTCAGTCACGTGCCAATCACCAATCATAACAATGATGGTGCACCTGCCTGGCCTGTGCGACATTTCGAGCGTGTTGCAAACGTTATCACGTTAATCTGTGATTACGTCAGTCACAAACGTCAGAGAACAAAAAATAAGAAAAAGTGATACCTGGCTATTACAGTCTTCGAGTGATAGAGACTAGATACAAGTTCGAAGATTCATCGATGATATGTACATAATATATACAAGCAGATTCTTACGCACGTGAATGAACGGCAAGTCAAGAGGTTTCCTAACAAACGATTTCATTTGCAAAGAAACCTTTGGAAGTATTTCAAGGTCCTCAGTGTACACGAGTACATGAGTATTTCGCGATTCTTTCATCGAACTAAATTTCCCAAATTCGAGCGATCCTTTGACGAGAAAAAGAAAATCGTTCGATCTCGAATTTGTATTGTGCGTTATCGTATACGACTTTTAACGAAAGAACACCTTGATTTTGTCCTTCACTCGATAAAACTATTTTCACTCTATTTGACTATAATATTCGGGTAATCTTCCTCTCTCTTTTCGGTATAAACAACAAAATTGAAAATCGAGTATGTTCCATCTCCGAATTTGGTCGCGCGCGCGCGCGCGCGTGTCGCGATTTCTTTAATTACGTAAGAATGGTATCAAAAGTTCTCGCAAAAGCTCTATGTTTATTTGCCGATGACGCTAGGGCGCCGTTGCGAAAGGTCAAGGATGCGCCGTAGAATAATAATATACCACGTTAGTTATAATTAAAATGAAGCACCGCTCAGAGAAGCTACCAGAGATGGGTTAAAATAGAATTTCCAACAAAGTGTGCGCATCACGTGAACCTTGCGTGTCGGTTCTCACCGAATCGTTGCATATCGGTCGTCGATGAGACGACGCGCACGATACTATAATTATTATGGAGAGCATAGTGTATTTTAAATAGAAATGCTTCGAGCTATCCTTCTTATAGGATTCTTTCGTCCAACGAACTCGGTAGCCTTGAATGCCTGTCTTCGGCACATGTAATCAATGAATATGAAATATTTCCTTCTTGAAATAGAAAAATTGATTCGAATATCAATACGTGTATCGATATTCGATTGATATTCGGCCTATCGACGGCCAAAAGAGTTGTCGTTTGATTGCGTTCATCGGCCCCTTACAAACATAGCTCATAGAGAGCTTACGTACACGCGTACATGGTTCAGGCAAGCAAGCAAACATGTCGCGTCTCCCTTCCGTTCGCATGATACCGGGTTGCTCGCTATGTAAAAATACTAACCTACATAGATCGCTCGAGTGTCAGCATAGCGCGTGTCGGACAACGTGACTCTCTTGCTGAAACGCGTTGCTTCGTGCCAGCTCGTTCGCCCCACTCAGCGCTCAAACAACTATGATTCGCACGTTTCCTCGACGTTTCGTCTTTCCTTTTCCACCTGCGAGATACTAAAGCTAGCCTCACGCTTCGTTCTCATTCTCGTGGACTTACGAGTCGTCAGATAGGAGAAATCGTCTTGCAATTGAAAATACGTCGACAATAGATGAGAGAAGGAAAGAAAAAGAAAAAGATGATACAACTTTTTATGTTATTACGTCAATTTTTCCTTCCAATATACCCAATATATCCTATACATGCTTAAGTTTTTACTTTTTTTATCAACGATCTTTAGCAATACGACTCGTAAAAAGATTTCTCTTTAAAAAACTTCCATAGAATCTAATGTAAATAATGGATGCAAGAACTGGACGATTTATTATTGCATGCAACGTTTAAATTTCTTTTTCTTTTCCTTTTCCTTTTTTTTCCATCTCTATCGACAAAAATTTTTTCTATTTAATAATTATTGAAAAATATAAACTTCATAATCATATCTCAAGACTTTAGAAAGATAAAATTTGATCATGTTATCTCTTTATACTACCAAAATAATTCTATTTCGATAATAACTTCTGATAACGTTTCGCGTCACTTCTCTTATGTGCATACATAAGAGTCATACTGCGGCGTTGCGTGCTTATGATCGCTTATACATTTATCCGTCCTCTGTTATAATTGTTAGGAGTGAGCGTCACTCTCGATCGCCCAGCTCAGTGATTCCGAAAAAGACGCAAACCACGACTCTACACTTTTCATTTTCTTTTATTTTACCACGTACACATTCATACAATCAAGTTTATCGCGGTATGAACAAGAAAATTCATTCGCATATTGAGAACATGTGCACGTTAAACATCGAACACTACCTACTATATTTCACGATTCTAGGAATAGTTTGGCCGGCACGGTTAAATTCGGCAATGCTCGACCCCAATTTCGAACATTTGTGCGATTAGAACCTTGACTCGATCTCACAGGAAACTTAAACGTAATGTTTCTTTCAAACTCACCTAATTTCGTTTCGTTCTTTCTTTTTCTCAAAGAACACAAAACTGACCAATTATGTTTGGTCAAAGCTTGGCCCTATGTTTGGCATATTGTAAAGTATGCTCGATCGATCGTTCGACTGTAAAATGATGAATCACAGCGGTCGCATCCTCGAACGAATAGTTTAGTACTATTTTCCACACACACACTCACACGTTCGCGCGTGCAAGTACGCTTGTCGTACATTACACCGGTTGCGGTGTACAATTAAACAATGCGCTCTCGCGGGGCAAGCACGCGCGACTACACGTGCGCTTTCAAGGTAACTCTCACTTTCCTTCTCTCTCTCTCTCTCTCTCTCTCTCTCTCTCTCGCACACAAATACATACATGCATGCACGCACGCACGCACGCACGCACGCTTCTCGTTAGCTTTTTTTATTCTTCCGTAGAACAGAAAGAAAAATCTAATGAAAACATGAAAAAATGAAAAAATTGAGAAAGAATTTATAAAAAAAAGACAGCATAAAGATGTGTCATGGCGACCCCTTATCGCGACACGTACGATTTTATCATTGAAATTTTCCATCCTACGTAGCTGTTATACATGCGTTAATAAGTAAGTGTATTGACGTATATAATATAATACATTACAAGCTTGCCGAAAATTCTTCTTTCAAATTCTACCGACGAAGCATCGCGAAAAAAGAATTTCTCTTTTATTCATTTGAGAGTAAAGTTACGATCAGGATCACATAGCATTTGAAAACTGTTGATCCAGAAAGATCGAAACTATTTATATAATCATTTAGAGAGATCAATTATACTACGAGAAGTTTGATTCGTTGTCGTTGAGATCGAAATCAAAGAAATGAAATAAGGTCATTGCTTTGCGTTACACGATGTGAATTTTCATGTCTGTTAGAAACGATCCTAGCTTATTAAAAAAGAATTAACTCTATTATCGCACGTACGCTCATCTCGTATTTATAGAACGTGTCGACCGATGATGATACAGTTTATCGTCCGTGTAACAACTATCAGCGCGAAATTACTACGCTAATATTTCGTACACGCGTCTTCTCGCGTATATCACGTCGTACTTTATTATTAAAAAAAAAATAAGAAAAGCAAGTTTTATCAGTGTCCGAAAACTAGAAAAAGTAAGTTTAGAATCATCCGCAATATAGAATAAAATAAAATTTCCGAAAACCTGTTGACGACGTCATAGGGGATCAAAAATGGAAAATTTGGTAGATAAGATCAGCGCGCGCGCGTGGCGTGGCGTGGCGTGCGTAGCGATGCAAGCATCCCACCGCCACTGAAAGCCTTGACGTTTAAAACGGACTCGAAATTCTATACGAATGAAAAATATGTATTTCTATGCACATATGAGTGTCAATATTAACCCTAAACCAATCCTTCTCTCTTGTATTTTTTCGAATGTTCTAATAAACTACGCATACGAAAAGAGGTAGTTCTTGGAGCGGTAATTTAATCGAAAGCAATAAATCAGAGTCAATTCGACTCTCTTCAATTTAAACAAGCTTTACTTTGCGACGTTCGCGCATTGAGCGTAGGCGACAATTAAAGAACGCTGATTTAACCAAAATTTTTTTCTTTCTTCCTCTATTTTTTCTCCTCATCCTGGCGCACTTAGCTTAAGAGGACAAACTCATATATTTACTTGCCAAGAACAATTGTCTCTTTCTATTCTGATAATCTCATTTCGTTAGTCTTTTTAAACGGATGAATAAAACTTCACAAAGCGCTCGTTGTCGCGCTCGTTGTCGCGCTTTCGTACACTTTCTTCCTCCTTACCTGGCGGCTCTGGAGATGAACAAGAATGTACATTTAATTACCGTGAATGAAGGAATATAAGAGATCTTGTTTTACTAATTCCCTTGACTCGTGTATTTAATATTATTCTAAGGAAGAATAAAAAAATAAAAATAAAAAATAAAATAAAGAAAAGCGGATTCAAAAAGTAACTGTTGTTAAAATATTACGAGGTAAAAGACTCGTCGAGCATACGCTTTGCACTCACTGCCTTCGCGTTCCCATTCCTTAACGGTAGTAAAGTATCCGGAGCCTTCATAAATTCCCGTCGCGTTCAGAGCAATCAGCGTGCAACCAGTAATCGAAGACTAATGTAAGGAGTAACCATCTTACAAGGAATAGAAGGCGAAGCACGATGCGTCTGTGCATTCGCATCCATAAATCCCAATAGTACATAGATATTAGGAGTATTTAATTAAGGAACAGAAAGAGGAAAGAAAAGAAAACTAGCACCTTCAAAGAGAATTCTTTTATAGGAGTATAAGTAGATATTATTGTTTCTACATTTAAAGAGTTTACTTTCGACGACGGGAGAAAACGCGAAGGCAAGCACGAACGGAAAGAGATTTCGAGATTAAATCCAGCTCGCGACAGGAAAAGATAACTAGCGTTCGAGTAAGTAGGCGAGGCGAGAGAAGCAATCGATAATCCAAAGGTTGTTGCCATTGCTGCTGCCCGAGTATGCGAATTCCCACGCATAAACGAGTGCGGACAGTGCTTACGTGACCGAGGATGGAGAAACGAAAACGTGGCTTGGAAACGAGCACATTTTACTTTTCTACTAGTTTGACCATGTATGTACATACCTCTATGTAATCGCGTGTACTTATGTACACAGGTACATGTTACAGATACGCCTATATTCGAGATGCCACACCGAATAATCCTACACTCTTACGTTAATACTACGAATTTATTTACATTGAAATTCGAATTTCAATGACGAAAGAATTTCGTCAAGTGTTTTACCTCTTACGAAAAAAGACAAAAAAGGCAAAGAAAAAATTCGACCTTAGAAGTACATGATTAACGAAATGATTTCAAGAGAATCCACCAAGTCCCGTAATAATCTTTTTGTCCTTTTCCATGACGCAGGTACTGATCTCACTTACGTCAGTGCGAGACTTCTTTTCCGTTCGACTGCGCACCGTTTCGCGATTCGCTTTCGAAGCGACGATTTTGAAAGGGAAACCGACTATTCCTCATGAAAAAAATAAAGCTCGAGCATATCATCCTAAGAATTACTACTTTATGTTGAAGTACCTACTTCTCCATTCTCCGCGAATAATAAATAAGCCAATACGAATAAATAAAAGCAATTTGTGCTCGTTCCGTAAGAGCTTAGTTGATGAGTATCAATGACGCTAGTTAATAAACGGCGCATTTTCCTTCGTAGGTATTTTCAAGTAGGTTGCTATGTCATTTCACAATTATACCTCCGCGTCTGCAAACGTCACATTTTCATGAATTTTCGTTTCAACGATATTATCATGATTATTAAAAAAACAAAAAGTAATATGGAATAAATATAGAAGATCTATAGAAATGTTTCATTATCCAACGGCGTACGGACAAACTAAGAAAAGCGGAAAAATGGAAAAATGAAAAAATAGCAAATTAGAAAAGTCATTGATGTCGAGCGATCAGAGTTTGAAGAAATGCTTGAACGTTTGCTTATACGTTCGAATATCTAATTTGGTCGATCGAGCGAGCGAGCGACCGAGCCAAAAAGTACGCGAACTACGTGACGTTGTGGCGCTCGATCAACATGAGAGAGAGAGAGAGAGAGAGAGAGAGAGAGAGAGAGAGAGAGAGAGAGTAAAATGGATCTTCTTGCGATTATTTATCTTATCTACAGCACACTAGCAACACGGCCATGAATTTTCTGCGTTGGACACTTTCGAAAAGACAAATAAAATAACGATATCTACGAAAGTATTTGATTATCAGCACACGGGGCGATGTAAGAAAGTCAAAATCGAACCACCTGAGTATTTTCCGCGATAACGGTCGTCTTAATTGCTCACGCTTGATTATTTTCAGAAGCATTTCGATCACAAGAAAAACAGATATCGTTGACCTACCATACATACGACTATGAACATTATTCTCTTTCAATTTTCCATGAATGGAATTTCTCCCTATCTTTCTGTCTGATTCATGCCCTCATAACCGACTTGTGCACTATCTCTCTCTCTCAAATTCTATTCCATACTTATTTATATATTATACATATGTATGTATCTTTACGCAAAACTTTAACTGACACACATATTTGACATTTAATGCTGCTCGTTACATAATTAAATGCAAGTCAAAAGAACGATTGAATTATTTCAAATTATGATAGTAAACCGTAGAAATATTTTTCATACGAAAAATGCGATTTTGTAAAGCGATGATTTAACTTTTATTAATTGTAAGAAAAAAATAAAACAGAAAAGAAAAAAAGTAATGTCTTTTTCGATGCAACGATGAAACGACTAATGTCTTATCTGTTGACTCGAAAGCACGCGCTTTGCGATATGACTGATCGACTGAAAATCAACAGCCTTAAGCTTATACTTATTACTTTTTGTTTATAGTACTAGCGTTTCAAAGAGCACTAATCTATTTCTTACCTCTCGTATTTGACTTGCATAGAATGAGTGGAGTTGTCTTTCCAATAATTCTGCGTCTCCATCATCTTGAAGCATAGAACGAAGTTACGTCAGAGTGTCTTTCAAAAGTTAGCGAAATCACTCTTTCAAACTCGTTGGAATAAACCGAATGGGGTGATCCTTTTTGACACCCTTTGCTTTGATACTTGAAAATGTCGAAGAACGTGACAAAGACGAAGCTCCTCCGCTTTCTTCTTGAAAGTTGAAAAAGGTTGGTGGTAATTTTGCAAGAAAGCTACGATTGTTCGATTAGCACGAGTGGGATGAAGGAAAGGAATAAAAAAAAAAAGAAGAAGACACGTGCATGCACGAAAATAATTGGAAGGGTCGTAATGACAGTTCTTTCTCTTTCTTCTTGATCGATCGCGCGCACTCGTAAAGCGATTAAGTTAGACTCGCCTCCGGAAAATCACTGGCACATTCAATTCAGTGCAAGCCGTGGATCGGCCACGTTCCTTCGACTTTCCACGTCCAGTTTCGCGGCAAAGTTTGTACTGGCGCCCTTTCTCTCTCCGAGTTTCGTTAACTAGTGCGCGCGCAACAGAGATATCACAGCCGCGCGTTCGGAAAGATCGAGACACTTTAAAAAATCGTTTGCGTACGGTATGGAAAATTGAATAACTGAAAAAACGTTAGAGTTCTCTGCCGTGACAGTAACCGTTGCGACTCACCGAGTGTATACTCACCGATAAGGCCGTTGACTCGTTCGACCGAGAAATTCCACGCGATACGTACGTTCCTTACAGAGTGACTGAGATAGAGAGAATGAGAAAATCGAGTGAGAGAGGGGATATTTCAGGGCCGTGTTGCAACTTTCGTTTCCCCTTTTTTACAAATAAAAGAACTCGCTAAATATTTATCAAATGCGTATACTCTTTAAATCGCGAACAATCTTTAGTCGAATACACAATTTCAAGTTTGGGGAAGAATAAATAATGCTGAGAAACCTGTATCGATAATTCGATGAAGCGCCTTTCGCTTGTAACGCATAGCACCCCTGCAAACAGCTCGTTTCCTCGCTTGCTAGCTCGTCTACTCCAATCTCTTGTTAAGTGGAAGAGAGCGAATGTATCCAACTTAGTGCCCTACTACCTTATTACTACCTACTACATTATTTTCTTCTCTTCGAGCAGTCTTGTGTCGTTTCATAAGGAGATTTCTAATCGCTTAATTGCTATTTTTCAATATTTATTTAGTTAATTTATCCAGTCTTTTCGTACACACGCACGCACGCACGCGCGTAAGTTTGATTGTATTTTTGTTCTTTCTACGAGAAAAATCTCACGTGAAAAAAACTTTAAAACTTATTACTAACAATAGATGAATATTTCAAGAAATTCCGGTCAGGTTATATCCAGTAGAGAAGCGTTAACGAAGCAACGACGTGTAACAAAATAATCTACCGTGTTGTTCTCTTGGCTTGATAAAATTATATAGAGCGATGAACATTTCCGAAATGAATTTAGCGACGCGCAAACTCGCAACACATTCGTCATATCGCATCTATAACATTTCAAATGTAAGAAGAAAATCAAAGTGTATTTTCATATATTCTTATATCTTTCTTCTATATGTTTGTACGTACATATGTATTACTATACATACATACTAGGCAAATATATTACTGACAAATTGTCTTGTCTCTGTAATCGTTGGAAAATAATCGACACACACATATGTTATGTATTCTAAAAGGAATAAGATACAAATACTAGAATTTCTTTCCAATCTTTTTACAATTAGTCCACCCAGTGTTAATAAATCATAGGCGTTTTGTCTATTTGTCGCATAACGATGATTCGATCTTACGTACGAGGGAATAAGAGAGTAGAAGAAGAATAGGAAAGGAAAAAATGGTTGAAAAAATGAGTGACTTTCTAGGTGAAAGCCTTTTTCAAAAGACTATAAGTTACGTTGGCGAAGGAGGGTAAAGCGAGAACTTGAGACGCTACTGACCACTTACAAGGCGAGCCACGTCAGAGTGCAGTATGTTAAGAGAGAGAGAGAGAGAGAGAGAGAGAGAGAGAGAGAGAGAGAGCGAGTAAGATCGAAGTGAGGAGGGTGGAGCAAGGCAGTTGCCACGCTATGCGACACGTGCGTTTGACGTCACGAGGCCAGTCACGCGAGCTCCGTGTGCTCCTGGTCACGTGTTCTGTCACGCGCTCAACCTCTCTTTACTCTCTCTCTCTCTCTCTCCCTCTTACACTTTCTCTCTCGCACCCATTACAATACATCATTACTTCATAATGCGTGAATGCACGTGCGCGTGCGCATTTCGAAGAGAGCATCAACGCGTTATGCATCCTCACTTTTTATCCTTTTTTTACCTACGTCCCTCAAAAATCTTTTTTCTTCTCTTTCTTTTGTAGCTTCTTTACTTTCGTAATCATTTCTAATAACGATCATTAATTATATTGAAGGTACGTCTATAGAAAAGAAATGCTAAAACATCTGTAGTAACTTTTCGAAAATACACCTTAGAGAATACACTGTAAATTTTTTAACTTTTCATGATATAGTGAAACTAACTAATGATTTTTGTTCCTTTAAAGGATAGTAAAAGTTATTTAACATTCATTAATGAATTAAAAAAATCTAGATGTATGAAGTATTTTATAGACTTCTAGGAATAGTGTGATAAGACAAACATTTCTTCACACACAAATATGTATTATAAAAGAAATGATTACTTCAATAATCATCAAAGTATAATATATCCTATATATATATATATTATTTTTGTAATTTTTAGTAAAAAATTATTATCACTTATTTTAAACTCTTAACTAAGAAAATATCTTTTCTGGTAGATGGTGCAACATGTTTATTCCGTCAGTAATATTTAGTAATAAACGCTACCATTAGGTAGTGTAAGAATATATCAAGTATCTTTGTTGCATCTTCAAAGTCTGTATAATATATCGAGTGTATAAATGTATATAATTTATGCAAGTTAAATATATATATTTAAAAACCTACAGTGTATTCTCTGTAGTATATATTTTAGAAGATACGAAAGATGTTTTATTACTTCCTTCTACTAACGTACCTTCCAATATAGTGAATGATCTTTATTAGAAATTATGACAGAAATAAAGTCAATGGTCAATATTTACCATATCAGTAATAGTAGTGCTTTACCTTCATCTTATCTACCGTCGGAAAACGTAGTTTTCTACTTTAAAAATTATCAATAGTCGGTAATTGCAGTTTGTTTTTTTTACAATAAGATATCTAATTTCTAAAGCATTAAAAAGTTGGCATAGAACGTCAACAGCTGAAAAAAATTAATAAGTGCATTTAGTTGCACTTATAATTTATTAAATATTAATATGCTTTGATAGTATATACAGTGTAGTTATATTGTAATATAGAATTTTATATAATTATATTTAATTTTTAATATATAAACATGTGTGTGCCTTCAGAAATGCATTTATATATATATATTTTAAAATGAAGCAATTTAAGACACTCAAATAAAAAAGAATCCAGAAGGTTTGATGATAAATCCAACGATGATCACCTGTAACAAAAAGCAAACTATATTAGTCATACAGTCAAGTGATACAATAGCCTGACATATAAGTGGTCCAATTCGCAGATGCACTTTTCAATTGAATCCTTTATTTACTTTTTATCAAATCTCTAATTACCGTTGCAATAAAATTAAATTTAAACGCGTGATTTTATATTTACATAAAATAAATAAAAATAAAGAAATAGGAAAAATAAGAATACTAAGTTACTAAAAAAAATAATATCTATTAATTATTATGAGAGAAATACTTTAAAACTGCATTATATAGAAAAGAAGAATTGCAAATTTAATAAAATACGATCAAAGTGAAAAATTTTAAAGACGAAACAAGAAAAGAGAAATTACTGTAATATTTACCGAACGTTATTTAAGCTTTAAAATTAAATAATACAAATATTGTAATATTTCTGACTCTAACTAAACACATATGCATCTTTTGGACGATATGGCACACAGACTTGATGTGCCAAGGAGATGGAATGGTCCATCATCTCCAATTACAATTACAAATTAATGACGAGCAAATAAATAATATAATAAAATATAAAATATGACTAGAAAGCTATTCTCGAAAAGTTCTAACTTGCTGTTGAACCTTTGAAAATAACTCAATAGTCTATGTAGTTGCCCTCTTCAGCCACAATTAAGTGGGGGCCTCTTCGGCCTTAGCCTCTTCTTTCTTCATCCCTGAAAACTGCATTGGACATTTTCAACGTGCAAGAAAGATAAGATATCTCATATCTTTTTTTGCAAATTAACTTTTATTTCGTTATGATTCTAATATGGAATTATGAAAAAATTAATTTATATTTAATGTTAAGTATATTCAAGCTCGTATAACCATGGATGAACTTAGAGTTCATTGCATAATATTACACGAGCACATTTAATCAAACGTCCAAGCAGATAATTTCTCTCGATGACCTAATAACACGTCGCACTTTTAATATCAAATAACAAAATTCAATTGAAATTAAATAATGCAACAAATGTAATGCATTTTCTTGCAATATTTTCATTTCATTCACTTGTTATATTGAACTATATCAAATGTTTTTCATTATAAGAGAAAATTGCTATTGTGCGAAGTGCTAATCACATAATACTTAAAACTAAGTATCAAATTAATCAAAGTATTTGCGAATTTGTTCGAGTCTATCTCGTTCGAGATAGAATCGAAATAGAAATGGATCTTTCAAATTGTTGCAAATCCCTTTGAATCATGATACATAATGAAAATTACAGAAGAGTCACAAAATAAATTTACAAAGCAAGCATATTAGAATAAATAAAAGAAAACATTTTTGTAACAGTTCTGTATAAACCAGGCGGCGAAATTTCCACTCCGGAGTGAAAGTAAGCCTAATGCCTTTCCTGGGCCCTACCTACTTAAAATTAAAGTTTTCACATTCATTCAAAGAAGTATGCTACCTGTCTGCCAATTACCCGTATTTAAAAAGAGCAAATACACATACGTACCCACCCACCCACTCCACGATTCTCTCACATACCACCAGGGTGCAAAAGCCTAAACTAGAGAGCATGCCCCGGGGCACCTCCGACACCCTAGTTCAACCACGTTTTCTAAACTTATATGCTAAAGGGTATACGTACTGATTGCTGTAATCGTCTGCCAAGGCTAGTGATTATTGCATAAAAAACTACAGCAAAAATACAAGTATACACTAGTATATATGCATACTAGTAATATACGAGTATATCAAAGTTTCCACAAATAAATGCGGTAACTCTACTATGCAAAACGATTGTTAAAAAAAAAAAAAAAAAAAAAAGTTTGTATCGTACACGTGACTCTACAAGTTATTTTTATTCAATAACTTAAAAAAATAATAAGCGCGGTATTACGTGTCGCGAAACGATGTACAATGCACACACCTAAACGCACACACAGGTGCAACGTACACCGTGCAATCACTAGCACAATGACAGCCGCCAATAGGGGAAAAAACTTAAAACTAAACCTATACCAACTGTTTCTCACCCATACGAGTAGCACCTGGGCACACGTATAGATGAGAACGCAGAAAGTATAGGGGGGAGAAACGGGAGATTAGTACATTAGAAGCTGAAAATCCTGATCTAAAAAATATGATTAAAAACACATATATACATAACATATAAATATACATTTTTATAAAAATTCATCTAAGCGACTAAGGACTCTACAATTTTTTTAATAAATAATGACTTTGAATATCTTTTAATATCTTTTAATATATTTCAAAACCTCGGACGACTCCTTTCATTAAGTTGGCTGTTCTAATAAAAGAACTGGGCTTTAAGCCACCACTTAACTGCTAGAATCTATCCGTCGCGAATGAGTTTGTTTTCTTGCTCATTTATTTGTAATATCGAAGTATCGATATATCAAAATTAATCGCGATTAGATAAACTAAGTACGAAGCAATGCATGTAAGACATTTATTACATGCTTTTCTGGACAAAAACGAGTAAATAAATGCTCGATTTCACCACTACTAACCACGAACAAAACACGTAATAAAAAAGAAAGTGCATTTATTAATTGCATTATTAATTAAATGAATTTAACCGGTGAGACAAGAAAACCTATCCTGAACTAATATAAAATACACAATACAATATACAATACAATATACAATTTTCATGAGTAATTCCAAAAGAAGAATTACTCATGTGCTCGTCAATAATTTCTTTAAATAATTACAACCAGTAACTCGTGCCGATTAGGACCTTTCATCCTCGGCATGATTGAGCACCGGAGGGACTTTAAATTTTAACTCACGGCATAAGAAGTTCTACGATGGCTCCAAAACACTCCTACTTCGCAGCAAGTATTATAGAATGCGAGTATCGAAGATCCATCGAAGATCCATCGAAGATCCATCGAAGATCCATCGAAGATCCATCGATGATCCATCGATGATCCATCGAAGATCCATCGAAGATCCATCGAAGATCCATCGAAGAATTCATTCCACATCTTTGATAAGGTAGAAAGTCCGTCGTCATATCTGTAAAATAAAATAGAACAAAACGATAAGTTATTTGCAATATAATCCAAAATCATATAAAATAAAATCGAATAAAATGTAAATAAAAATAGATACTTACAATGCATTTCAATGGGATGAAATTCAATTGCACCATGGCGATGCACCTCGCGTGAATCTAAAAACGCGGTATAAACGAAAATAAGAAACTATAGATGAGTTTCTTATCGCGAAACCGAAATTTTATTATACGGCGAACAACACTGATTCTAATTCGCGTTTGATTTTAATTTGTTTTACGCCCGATCACTGATTCTACACAACTAATTCAAAGACTGCTTTGCACACAGTCAATGCAAGTAGAAAAATCTTCATTGATGCACTGATTCTAATACGCGAACAGTCTGTGCGACTGTTTAAAGATAAAAATACAACTTTACTCGAACAAACTCTAATGCAATTACTGCATTGGTCGCAGTTAATTTAATATATAAATTTCAAAAATAGTTCGCGAACGCGACGGAATTGAAAAGAAAACGAACGAACGTGCTTCTAATCCGTGATTTTAATTATATTTAACGATACAACACTCCCGTATATTGCTTCGCGCACGATAGCAATGCACGAACACTTGCAACACTTCACAAACACAATTCACAAACACTTCCAACACTGATATATTCCTATGATGATCTGAAACAGAAATAAAAACAAAATTATAAATATCATTGTTGTAAGTAAAAAAATTATTATAATTATTGAGAAAGTGTTTAAAATAAAAATTGACTTACGTTTATTCTTCATTGATGAATGCACGATGGGTATCCTACCCTTAGGATGACGATGAGCACACGTTTAAACCGAATAAAAGAAACTTACGGAGTTTCTTAACCGAGCAAACGAAACTTTAACATGCGACGATCAACACTGACTTTACTTTCCGATTCTTTTGTATTTTATTTTTACGATGCAACACACGAGTACCTCATTGCCTACGCGCTCGATTGCAATGATGTTCTGAAACAGAAAAAGAAAAAGAACAATTAATATCATCCTTATAATAAAAAACCATTAAAGTTATCATAGAAACGTTTAATAGGAAAATATACTTACTTTTAGTCTTCATTGATGACTGCAGGATGGGTATCCTACCCTTAGGATGACGATGAATAAAATAAAATTAAATAAAACTCTGAAAAGCTGAAACATACTAAAAAGATTATAGAACAATATATCCTGTGAATCATTCCTGAAGGCATTGCACACTTTTAAAGATATTTTATCATAAAGAATCAATATAAATTCAAGCAATATTAATTGCCTTTATCTCACTACTTGTATAAAATTACATATAAAGTATTTAATATCAGTAAAAATTGTTAATAAAAATCGATAACGTTATATATATATAATAGTTTAATACGTCACGTCGTTAGATCTTATTGTTAGCTCGTTGAAGGAACGATCTGGAATGAACACGTAATCGCGTCCTTCATGTCGAACGTTCGGCTGTCTTCGTTTTGTTTTCGGCTGTCTTCGTTTCTTCTGTTCTCGCTTCGAGAAATTCCTGGAATATACGTACACATTCGTTATTGCCCGTAGATAGAATATTTTGTTTTCTTATTTTCTCTCTCTCTCTCTTCTCTCACTTTCGTTCTCACTCTTTGTATACATTTCTGTATGGTTTAAAAAAAAGAATAACGCTTACCTCGATGAATATGAAGATAAAAAAGAGTAAACACAATTGTTAGACTGAGTATATGTATTCCTGCTGGACTCTCTCCTAATGCTCGGTACCTAAAAAAGGAAAAAAAAAGATTACATTAGTATAACATAAAGAAAATCAAATATATGAGTGTATGTGTACGAGCTACCTATACTTATGAATATATGCTTGTATGTGTGTGTATGTTACAGGAATCGAATTTAATACGAAATACGATCTTTGAATACATAATTATGAAAAATAATTAATTAGAGCATCATTAGAGATGGTAGTAAGTATCGATACCATGAAAAAAGCTGGAAATTAGAAGAAATATTGTTAAGTAACATTGGTGAGATTTGGCGGGATATCGAGATATATCGATGTTATATTCTCACAAATTTCTTACGAACTTTTTAATATTTCGTTTTGAAAACATTCACGTATGAAAATCTTATGTGTAACTATCGTTTGATATGTAATAGAAAGGTGTAAAATACTTTTCAATTACCTGAATTAAACGAGATGACGCAGTACGCTGGAACATATACAGCTGACAGAAAATGGCGTTTCCTCTACCTTTCCCCTGCGCCCCCTTCCGTTGCCACTGCGTTGCCTCTGCTGCGCATCTGCTGCGCGCGGTAGTATGCGCGGTAGTCAACTTTCAAAAAAAGTAGCGAAATCCGTTGACCAATGGCTACTTGAGATTTTGCATTTTGTCCATCTATTATAGAAAAATATCGAATAGTTAAAAATAGGATATAGGAACATAAAAATTGTCGAAATATATACTTTATTAATCCAAACAATCAAAATTGAACATTATAAGTCGATATCCATAGAAATGATGCCGTAAAACAAGATATATATATCATTGCGTAGAAAAATGCATACCAATGTACATGGAATTTTTTTCTACACAAATATTCTTTATCCTCGACATTATCGTAATCTTTCGATTATATCATTTGGAAGTCATTTGCTAGAAGAATCTATTAGTATATAGGAAGATTATTTACGTTAGAAAATATTTTTTAATTACCTGAGATTAACGGGACGACGTAGCATCCGTCCGATCTCCAACACCGACGCCGCGAAAAGAAAGAGGAATGATCAGCAAAGAGCCCTGATTGGCTTATAATTATTGCAAAAGAAAAAGATGACCAATCAGAAATTCCCAATTACCATATAGAAATGTATTTCACGCACACGTACGTAACTCGCCTTTCTTCATGACCACTCTAGTCAAGCTTGATATGATAATTTATTTATTAAATAAATAAAAAATTTATTCTATTTTACTATTTAAGGTACACGTATCTTGTTAATATTTAAAAAATAACGAAAAGAATAAAGACAATATGCACTATAATCCTTATCACACAGAACAGAAAAACATAGATAATTTATTTATTACAATAATTTATTTATTACAATAAAGATAGAATCAAGGCTCGCGTGGGCAGGGTCGCATCCCTTAAGTAAATTCCTTCTTAACAAATGGCGCCCTTTGCGAAGAAGGAATCCACCCGCTACCCATTGAGGGCCTTCACTAAAAAAAATATGGAGACGAACCTGAAAAAGAAAACATTATGCAGAAGTCGTTAACGTTTCATAGTAATTCATCTATTCGTATTCATTATTATTAAGAAACATTATAAGATAATTAGTTTCCATAGATGAAATGGATAAAAGGAACCAAGGAAAAAGAAAGAAGGATATGATATTAATTAGGGATTTAAAAGAAACTAATTACAATTATAATGTTTAAAGTAAGCGGTCTTTGGCTAGATTTTACTTGCAATGGAATGCATAACATATAAAATATGTTAAACATTATACTGAAAGTAAAATACCATTGCCCAGGTCTAACCACGAGGAGGTAACCGCTTCTGAAGACCCGGGATGTGCATCCTGAAGATGTCCCCATCCGAATTAAATTGAAACCAAAGAAAATGAAATGAAAATGATCACCCCGTGAATGATTTTTAATGAGTCCCACTCTTATGCCCCACCCTAAGAGTTCTATTCGGAAAATCTTTACAATTACTATCGATAATGAAGAGAAAAATGGGTAATCAAATAAAAAAATGATAAAAGAGGAGTAAAACATGAATGGAATCGAAGTAACATGGAACCCGTGAATAAATAAAATACATTAAATATAAATGTTACACGGGTGTAATGTGCTAAGGAGAGAAGAATAAATAGATTAAAATTATACATGTAATTATAAATTAAATTATACATTTAATTATACTAATAATTATCTTACACTATCCTTTATTATAACTAAGTCTTCATGCTGTCCTGGTGTGGTCCTCGTGCTGTCCTGGTGTGGTCATCCTCCTATGTAACCTGCAACAAAAAAGCAAAAGGATCGGGAAGAAGTTGAAAAGTAGGCTTTTTAAAGTGAAACATTTTACGTTTTTTATTTAAGTGGTATCCCACCGGTTGGACTAATCCACTGACTCTAATCTATATTACGAGGAACTTACGCTGCACGTACAGTTTGCCCACCAGCACTATATTTACTGCAAGCTTGAGGAACTGAATCCCTGGGCCCGTCTTACTAATAGCGGTGGTAGACATCCCTTCTAATGCAGTTTCAGTTCCTATGCTACGTGCACATCTATGCTTGCAAAATCGCGAGTTAAAAAAAGCAAAGTAAAATAAAAAAAATTAAAAAAAAAAGGATAGGGAGTTTCACTTTAAAAAGCTAAGGGTAGGACATGATTCTATCCTTGGGAGAAAGATAGAATCTAGGCTCGCGTGGGCAGGGTCGCATCCCTGAAGTAAATTCCTTCTTAACAAATGGCGCCCTTTGCGAAGAAGGAATCCACCCGCTACCCATTGAATTGCTTCTAAAAAAATAATAAAATTTTAATAAACACTTAATATTAAATTTTATTTAGCCAGTAACAATAATTGTAAAACAATCTATGTAATCGGAGAATTTTATAATTATGTTTCAACCAAAGAACGCAACCAAGCTGAAGAAACAGTCATCTAAAGTTATAAAAATAAATTCATATTAAATTTATTTTCTATTCAAAATACGTTAATAGAAGAGTATATAACATTTAAAATAATGTATGTATATGTTTAAGCAATTATATATAATAGCAGAGAACAATACTTTGTTCTATACACCTTAAATAATTGTTAATTAATCGATAAAAATGTCTATTGTTGCTTAAAAACTCGGAGTATATGTTCTGTGATCCCTCCTCCTCGAAATTCACCGTTGATCTGAGTAATTATCCTCTGTTAAAGTTTTTTTGGTGAAAGTTGTTTATGTGACTTTCCGAAAAATGCGCATGTGTATAAAAGAAAATCAATAAAATTAATCAATAAAATTTAATATTATAACGCTCTCATTTTAATATTCTTTTAATTTTTATGTAATTATTTAAACTAATGTACATTTTTTGTAATTATCCTGCGCAGTGATGACTTCGGTGGGAAGGGGTAAAATTTTCATCTATTAAAACATAAAATCGAAATTAATTAATATTTAAAGAACGTCAAAATTTAGGTAATGTTTAAATAAATATATATGCGTTTAAACAATCTTAATTATAATAAGAATTCATTAAAATATTAAAATAATTGTTAATTAATCGATGCGAGCGTCTATTGTTGTCTAAAAGCTCGGAGTATATGTTCTGTGATCCCTCCTCCTCGAAATTCACCGTTGATCTGAGTAATTATCCTCTGTTAAAGTTTTTTGGTGAAAGTTGTTTATGTGACTTTCCGAAAATTGCGCATGTGTATAAAAGAAAATCAATAAATTAATCAATAAAATTTAATATTATAACGTTCTTATTTTAATATTCTTTTTTTTTTGTATAATTGCTTAAACTAATGTACATTTGTTGTAATGATCCTGCGCAGTGATGACTTCGGAGGGAAGGGGTAAAATTTTCGTCTATTAAAACATAAAATCAAAATTAATTAATATTTAAAGAACGTCAAAAGTTAGGTAATGTTTAAATAAATATATATGCGTTTAAACAATCTTAATTATAATAAGAATTCATTAAAATATTAAAATAATTGTTAATTAATTGATAGAAGTGTCTATTGTTGTTAAAAAGTTCGTAATATATGTTCGGAGCTTTGTCTTCTTCGAAATTCCCCTTCAGACTGGGCCTTTGTCCTCTATGTTAATTACTTTTATTGAAAGTTGTTTATATGACTTTCCGAACGTTACGCATGTGTAAAAAGAGAATAATCCACCTAAACAATTAAATTTATGATTATAACGTTCTCATTTTAGTATTCTTTTAATTTTTATGTAATTGTTTAAACTAATGTACATTTTTTGTAACGTTTGGAAATTTTCATCGAAAGAATATCACATAGAAATAATTTAATATTTAAAGTATACTAATAAATAAGTAATTTTAAACCAGTACACATGTGTTTCAATGAACTGAAATAAAAAAAGAGTGTATTAGAATATTAAAATAATCGTTAATAATCGATAAAAGTGTTTATTGTCGTTTAAATGTTCGTAGCATATGTATGCGCATATAATATTCGAAATAAATAAAAATTATGATTATATTATAGCAGTCTTTTAATTTTTGTGCAATTGTTTAAACAAACGTCCTATAAAATATTTTATTATAGAGAATATTAACATCAATAAACAATAGTAAATAGCTTGGAAAATATTATTATTATTATTATTCCTGATTTCCAATAGGAATCCATATGTTCCGGTATTTTAAATCCGTATTTTAAATTTCTCGTGACGTCACAAAAATAAAATTTTGGTAATAGGATCACAGGATGATACAAGAGCTCTTCGAAGAGAGTAGGAAACGAGAGCGCTTCCCTTTCAGAAAGAAT
>QUOH01000007.1:377228-401792 GCA_010416925.1 Polistes metricus | reverse complement strand
TAACAATAATATCTTTCATACCTGGTACGAGGCTTGGCAATACAATTTGTAGAAGAATAGAATTCTTAATATAATATGATTCCTATTGTCTTTATATTTGTGATAATCAGGATGCATTCTTTCTTAGTTCTTTTGATAGAATATTATTGTACATGGTTTTCCTTCCAGTGTGAGAACGGAACAATTTCACAGGTGTCTACTAAATCTTTCATGCTTACAGTGTTGTTGGATTTTCTTATCGTACTGAAAAATCATACGCTCTCTTTCCAGTACATTGATGAACACCTATGCAGAAAGAATAAAAATCTTTAATACTTTGAATAAATATTATTTAAGAAATTATTATAATATTAATTTATTTCCAATACAGGATAATTATGTTTGCCTTTTAAAAGAAGACAGCTGCTGCATTCTATTTGAAAAATGATTCCCATGCATCTCTACGAAACAGAAATTCGTTGATACAAGTATTTAATATTTTCTAGTAAGACGATTGACAGTAATATCTTTCCTTACCTGGTACGAGGCTTGGCAATACAATTTTTACAAGAAAAGAATTCCTAATATAATATGATTCCTATTTGTCTTTAATTTGTAATATTCAGAATGCATCCTTCTTCAATTCTTTTGATAGAATATTTATAGTACATGGTTTCCTTCCAGTGTGAGAACGGAACAATTTCAGCGGTGTCTTCCTAAACCTTTTCATCATTAGAGTGTTGTTGGATTCTTCTTATCGTAGTGAAAAATCATACGCCTCGTTTCCAGTACATGATTGAACACCTATGCAGAAAGAATAAATCTTTAATACGTTGAATAAATATTATTTAAGAAATTATTATAATATTAATTTATTTCCAATACAGGATAATTATGTTTGCCTTTTAAAGATCCTTTACACTGCTGCTGCATTCTATTTGCAAAATGATTCCATGGCATCTCTACGAAAAAGGAAATTCGTTGATACAAGTCTTAATATTTTCTAGCAAGTCGATTAACAATAATATCTTTCCTAGTTGGTATGAGGCTTTGCAATACAATTTGTGCAAGAAAAGAATTCTTAATATAATATGATTCCTATTTGTCTTTTTAATTTATAATAATAACAATGCATTCCTTCTTCAATCCTTTTGATAGAATATTATAATACATGGTTTTCTTCCAGGGTGGAACAGAACCCTTTCACTACTGTCTCCTAAATCTTTCATGATTAAGTGTTGTTGGATTCTTCTTATCGTAGTGAAAAATCATACGCTCTCTTTTCCAGTACATTGATTGAACACCTATGCAGAAAGAATAATCTTTAATACTTTGAATAAATATATTTAAGAAATTATTATAATATTAATTTATTTCCAATACAGGATAATTATGTTTGCTTTTTAAAAGATCCTTTACACAGCTGCTGCATTCTATTTGAAAAATGATTCCCATGACATCTCTACGAAAAAGAAATTCGTTGATACAAGTATTTAATATTTTCTAGTAAGTCGATTGACAGTAATATCTTTCATTACCTGGTACGAGGCTTGACAATACAATTTGTACAAGAAAAGAATTCCTAATATAATATGATTCCTATTTGTCTTTTAAATTTGTAATATTCAGGATGCATTCCTTCTTCAATTCTTTTGATAGAATATTATAGTACATGGTTTCCTTCCAGTGTGAGACGGAACACTTTCACCGGTGTCTTCCTAAATCTTTCATCATTAGAGTGTTGTTGGATTCTTCTTATCGTAGTGAAAAATCATACGCTCTCGTTTCCAGTACATTGATTGAACACCTATGCAGAAAGAATAAAATCTTTAATACTTTGAATAAATATTATTTAAGAAATTATTATAATATTAATTTATTTCCAATACAGGATAATTATGTTTGCCTTTTAAAAGATCCTTTACACTGCTGCTGCATTCTATTTGAAAAATGATTCCCATACATCTCTACGAAAAGAAATTCGTTGATACAAGTATTTAATATTTTCTAGTAAGTCGATTGACAGTAATATCTTTCATTACCTGGTACGAGGCTTGCAATACAATTTGTACAAGAAAAGAATTCCTAATATAATATGATTCCTATTTGTCTTTTAAATTTGTAATATTCAGGATGCATTCCTTCTTCAATTCTTTTGATAGAATATTATAGTACATGGTTTCCTTCCAGTGTGAGAACGGAACCCTTTCACCGGTGTCTTCCTAAATCTTTCATGATTAAAGTGTTGTTGGATTCTTCTTATCGTAGTGAAAAATCATACGCTCTCGTTTCCAGTACATTGATTGAACACCTATGCAGAAAGAATAAATCTTTAATACTTTGAATAAGTATTATTTAAGAAATTATTATAATATTAATTTATTTTCAATACAGGATAATTATGTTTGCCTTTTAAAAGATCCTTTACACAGCTGCTGCATTCTATTTGAAAAATGATTCCCATGACATCTCTACGAAAAAGAAATTCGTTGATACAAGTATTTAATATTTTCTAGTAAGTCGATTGACAGTAATATCTTTCATTACCTGGTACGAGGCTTGACAATACAATTTGTACAAGAAAAGAATTCCTAATATAATATGATTCCTATTTGTCTTTTAAATTTGTAATATTCAGGATGCATTCCTTCTTCAATTCTTTTGATAGAATATTATAGTACATGGTTTCCTTCCAGTGTGAGAACGGAACACTTTCACCGGTGTCTTCCTAAATCTTTCATGATTAAAGTGTTGTTGGATTCTTCTTATCGTAGTGAAAAATCATACGCTCTCGTTTCCAGTACATTGATTGAACACCTATGCTGAAAGAATACAATCTTTAATACTTTGAAGAAGTATTATTTAAGAAATTATTATAATATTAATTTATTTTCAATACAGGATAATTATGTTTGCCTTTTAAAAGATCCTTTACACAGCTGCTGCATTCTATTTGAAAAATGATTCCCATTACATCTCTACGAAACAGAAATTCGTTGATACAAGTATTTAATATTTTCTAGTAAGTCGATTGACAGTAATATCTTTCATTACCTGGTACGAGGCTTGACAATACAATTTGTACAAGAAAAGAATTCCTAATATAATATGATTCCTATTTGTCTTTTAAATTTGTAATATTCAGGATGCATTCCTTCTTCAATTCTTTTGATAGAATATTATAGTACATGGTTTCCTTCCAGTGTGAGAACGGAACACTTTCACCGGTGTCTTCCTAAATCTTTCATGATTAAAGTGTTGTTGGATTCTTCTTATCGTAGTGAAAAATCATACGCTCTCTTTTCCAGTACATTGATTGAACACCTATGCAGAAAGAATAAGATTTTAATACTTTGAATAAATATTATTAAAGTGGAATATAATACTTGTATTTTTAGAAATAAAAGATTATTACGTTTACCTTTTACATATTTGTGTCTTGATTATTGCTTGTCACTGCAACTACATTTTATTAGGATACAACTTTATTTTAAATCTCTACAAAGGAGAATTAAATTGATAAAAATATTCAGCATGTACTTGTCAGTCAAAGTAAAGTAAGGTTATAAATTATCTAGTAAAGTATATAGTTATAAATTTAGTGGACATTGAGAATTTGCCAATATACTGTATTTTCTATTTGTTATTTCAATTAGTAATAACTAGAATGCATTCCTACCTTAATTCTCTTAATAGAAGACTACTGCGTATGATTTTTTACCAGTGTAAGTAAAATAAGCATTCTTGCATTTGCATGATGCATTTCTTCTTCAATTCTTTTGATGGAATATTATAGTACATAGTTTTTTTCCAGAATGTATCTATCAATATATTAAATATATTTATATATACCGTGAAAGGCATTTAAATGCCACCCTCGAATAAAAATTTTGACGTTTTTATAATTTTCAATAAGAATCCATATGTTCCGGTAGTAAAAATCGTTTTTCTCTCGTCGCAAAAATAAAAGATTTGTAACAAGAGCGCATGACGATACAAGAGTTATCAGGAGGTTGAGTAATTTACCGACCGAGATGATTTGATAGTATCTTAACGACTGTCGGCAACCCTGTCGCGTAGTAAGTTACCATCGGATCTTCACCGTCGGTAAGTTGCCATCCATTTTCAACGGTCGGTAAGTAATCACGGTAGGTTACCATTAGATCTTCTCGATTGGTAAGTCATTCCATCTTCTAATACCTCAGTATTAAAAAGTTGACTTAGAAAAAATGAATAAGTGCGCTAAATTGCTAACAAAATGCTCATTTAAAAGCACTCACTGCGCAGGAGCATTAAAATAATTACATAAAAATTAAAAGAATACTAAGATGAGAACGTTATAATCTAAAATTTATCGATTAGATGGATTATTCACTTTATACGCATGCGCAACGTTCGCAAAGTCATATAAACAACATCTAATAAAACGTATTGATCTAATGATCAAATACGTTTGAACGTACGCAGAGATAAAGAAAAACATGCGAAGGTGAAGGACAAAGTCAAACGAGGTAACGAGCATTGTCTATGTATACACATTGTCTATCATCGAGTACGCATAGAAAAACATTTCGCGACTGCCATATAAGGTAAATAGGAGGGGTGGGGTGACTCGAGCTACGTCATACCTCATTCAGCTGTCGGACGCCGTCGAGACAAGTCTCAACTAGTTTCGCTCCACGTAAGAACTTAATTACTCCGTAATTAAAAAATATTTCATTATCAAATTTTGTAATCTAATCAAATTTCATTTACAGGTACATGCAATCATTATCGATGACGTGAATGCATTGAAATTAGGTAAGAAGATCTGTAATTAGAATTATATTATATTATCGATTATATGTATCGATGGTTTCACAAAAATTTCTATCATAATCTCTTATTCTTTTTATGGTTTCAGGAAGACGTTCACCATCGTTCCATGGAAATTATACTAATCAATGGTGGTATATACAACTGCATACATACGTGCAAGTGTATTTCTTTCTTTCTTTCTTTTCTTTAATTTTAGAAATGCATCAATTTCCAAATGGATCGTTCGATGCATTAGAAAATTTTAACTTCACGTATCGTTAATTAATTGTAAAGTAAATGAAATGATTTATCGAATTAATTATTTAATTACGCGTTGCAATTGTTGTTTAAATGTTTTTAATTTAAATTCATTTTAGTTCTTTCGGTATTTAATTCACATAAATAATTCAAGACACAGTCGATTCTATTTTATTGTTCAAACGATAATTTATAAATATTGTACTTTGTTTAGTTTTACATTAATGCTATATCTATTATTTCCTATAAGTATTAAGGCAATTAGCATACTTCTGTAAAAATAACCCTATCGCGATGAAATTTATTCTTTATTCGCGATATTTGTTCGTTTGTATTCTATCTTTTTTTTTTTATATAGTTTACAAGTTTGTGGTTACAATATTTGAATAATTTTTTTTATTAATAATTAAAGCATACAAAAAATAGTAGCACGATTCCAGAATTTTTGAAATACGTAGTTTAAATAATTGAATAATAAAACTATTATAATATATTTTTTATTATTAACATAAATAAACAGAAGTACGCTACGACTTGCTTTAATTAAACTTTGATTTTCAGAGCTTTAGTTGCGATTGCGGGCAATGCAATCATAGAATCAGTGTTCGTTTTGAAAAATGTTGCATTTTTTGTATGCGATCGTATAGATTGCATACAAAACAGTAATTAAATCGTTATATTTAAAATCAATGCAAATAATCTTGTTGAGAAAACAATTTGCTCGGTACGCGATTAGAATCATTAACACACTTTCGGCCAATTCGGTAGAAGAGGATTTGCGTTTCGATTAAAATATTGTCATGGTCGAAAGTGTGAATTAACATCTTTATTTCCTCTGGAACATCTTTATCGACGCATCTGGCTTCGTCTAGATAAATCAACGGTTAGTATTATTTTCTAATCTCAATTATTACTTCTCACATATTCATTTTTTAAATCGTGATTGTTTTTATTCATGTTTCTCATTCATGAAAAATCTTTTGAATGATATGAAACATAATTAATTTTATTTTTAATTTTTAAATATAGATTATAATCATCGATTCAACGATTCAACGATTAAACAATACATCGATTCTACAATACATCGATTCAACAATTCATCGATTCAACAATTTAACAATTCATCCAATTTAAATCAACTTCACATCTTTATTTCTTCTGGAACATCTTTATCGATGCATCTGGCTTCGTCTAGATAAATCAACGGTTAGTATTATTTTCTAATCTCAATTATTACTTCTGACATATTCATTTTTTAAATCGTGATTATTTTTATTCATGAAAAATCTTTTGAATGATATGAAACATAATTAATTTTATTTTCTATTTTTAAATATAGATTATAATAATCGATTCAACGGTTTAACGATTAAACAATACATCGATTCTACAATACATCGATTCTACAATACATCGATTCAACAATTCATCGATTCAACGATTCGACATTCAACACTCAACATTCAACAATTCAACATTCAACATGCAACGATTCAACATTCAACGATTCAACGATATATCGATTCTACAATACACCGATTCAACAATTCATCGATTCTACAATACATCGATTCAACAATTCATCGATTCTACAATTCATCGATTCTACAATACATCGATTCAACAATTCATCGATTCAACAATTCAACAATTCATCGATTCAACAATTCATCGATTCATCAATTCAAGAATTCTTTTTTTTTTTTCAACTTCACGACATCGTTCAACCAACAGCGAGGGGGACGAGTGTTTTTGAGCCATCGCAGAACTTCTACTGCCAATTGTTCAGTTTCATTTTTTATTTTATTTTTATGGTAACAATTGGTAACGAGTGAGCGAACAAATTTAAAGTTCCTCCAGTGACCCAATCATGCCGAGGATGAAAGTTCCAATATCGGCACGGGTTCCTGGTTGTATTCGTAGATGTATCTTGTCCGAAACGAGCATAAGCGACCGTGAGTAGAACCTTTGGTTTTGCTCACGAGTGATTCCCAATATATATGTGATTTTTATATATGTGATTTATTTAGATCAGGCCAGGGTCTTCTTGTTTCATCGGTTTCAATTCACTTAATTAACATTGCAATTAATTATTGTACTTATTTTTTTCTCTTTACGTATTTAATCGTGTTAGTAATGGTGAAATCGAGCATTAATTTACTCGATTTCGTGCCAATAAAAAGCATGTAAAAATTGTTTTATATGCATTGCTTCGTAATTAGTTTTTCAATTGTGATTAGATTTTCAATAATGATCAGTTTTTTAAATCGTGATTAGTTTTTCAAATCGTAATTTACTTCAATATATCGATACTTGGATATTGTTATCAATAAATGAGCAAGAAGACAAACAAAATTCGCGACCGGATAGATTCTGGCAATTAAGTGGTGGTTTAAAACCCAGTTCTTTAATTAGAACAGCCATTTAGTGAAAGAGTCGTCCGAGGTTTTTAAGAAATATCCATCTTTTGTCACCGTTAGAATCACTCTACACTGCACTACCTCGAAACAGTATTATATAATAATATAAAACGTTTCTTATGGGGTATTTTTTTTTTTTTCATTCACTTGCTTAAGTCATTATTCACCAAATGACTTGTAGAGTCCTTAATCCGTTTAGATGAATTTTTATAAAAATGTTTTTTCATATATGTTAATTATGTTTTATTAGATCAGGATTTTCAGCCTAATATACTAATTCCCCTTTTCTCCCCCCTATGCTCTCTTCGTTCTCATCGATGCGTGTTGCCCAGGTGTTACACGTATGGGTGAGAAAAAGTTTGCATGGGTTTTAGTTTTTAAGTTTTCCTCCTTTGGCGGCTGTCATTGCGTTAGTGATTGCACGATGTACTTACACCAGTGTGTGCGTATCAGGTAGTGTGTATCGTACATCGTTTCGCGAAAGTTTTTTATTAATGCATCATTCAATATTTAAATAAATACTTGTACAGTCACGCGTGATATGTACTTGTATTTTTATACTTATATTAAATTTTTCTCCTTTTTTTTTCCGAATCGTTTCGAGTAGTAGAGTTTTCACATTTATTTGTGGAAATTTAACAATACTTGTATCATATTAGTATGCAGATATATACTAGTATGTACCAGTATTTTTGCATTAGTTATTATTGCAATAATCACTAGCCTTGGCAGACGATTACAGCATGGGGTACGTAACCTTTTAGAATATAAGTTTAGAAAACGTGGTTGAACTAGGGTGTCGGAGGTGCCCCGGGGCATGCTCTCTAGTTTAGGCTTTTTGCACCCTGGTGGTATGCGAGTACAGATCCAGCGTGGAATGATTGTGTTGGTGTGTCTGTTTGCACTTTTAAATATAGGTGGAGGGATAGGCAGGTAGCATACTTTTCTGTGTGTATGTGAAAACATTAATTTTAAGTAGGTAAGAACCGGGTACGGCAATAGGTTTGCTTCTATTCGGACGCAACCCTGACGCAATCATGCCTCCGGGGTTTTTGGCTAAGTGTCAGCAAATTTTTACACTTTCCATTATTCCTTATGTCTCCATTTTTTTGCTGATACTATGCATTTTAAGTTAAGATAATTGTATCAAGCAGTTCAAAAATACTTTGCAACCAATGAGAACATTAGATAAATCACCCTCATATCTTTTGAACTTGGCAAAGGATTTTGAATTAGTTTTGATACTTAGTTTTTTAAGTATATTAACACTTGCACCTCGCGATCTTTAGTAATATAATTCTTAATGTTAGAAATAACATACACTTATTCGAATAAATTGAGATTATTACAATTGTTGTAATTTTTTCTTTTTATCGAAACATTGTCACCTTTAATGTGCAACGTGTTAATCCTAGTTTTTAATAGGTTCATCATTCAGAAAAATATATCTGCTGGAGCATTCGATTAAATGTGCTTGTGTAGTTGCGTACGATCATTGAATTCTTTCGAGTTTATTGATCGTCCACAAGCTAGTATAATTACTTTACGGAAATAATTCAATATTTTTGCAATCTATTACACATTTATTTTTTTTAAATTTTATTTTACAAATAAGTAAGTAAATAAAACTTGTGTTAGAAAAAATCGAGACGCACTCAGGTAGGAACGCAGTTGAGTTTGCGTGTTGGGATTCGTCAGTGGCGTTTGGGATGATGCATTTATGAACTTTGTCATATTTCAGTGGTTATATTATTTAGGATAAATCGATACTGTACGTTGCAAGCTCTTACCTCTCGTTAGGTTTAAGTGAAAATAAAAACAAAAACAAAAACGAAAATAAAAAAAATACCAGCGTAAAAACCTGCGGAAATAAAATTACTAATAACTGTGTTGATTCCTTCCCAATTTTCTTTCAGCTTAGATCACAAATGCGTCTCGTATAATAAAATGCGTTTTATTAAACACGAGGGTTCGAGTCTTGTCGCGTATGGTGAGAACAGGTCGGGATTAGGTCGGTTTAGCTCAGGGACGATTTCATTCTTTTAATATAATCCACTGAAATGTGCCAATTTTTATGATGTATCGTTTCAAACGGTAGGGCGTTTTTTGACACGTAATTCTTTTCTTGCGTCGCACGTAGGGAATGCTCCATTGCAGTGGTCAGGGCACGAAGCAAAGAAGAGGCTATATGCCGAAGAGGCCCCCACAAATTGTGGTATCAAGTGGGCAACTATTCGACTACGAGTTATTTTTCAAAGGATATCTTTGATAACCCTTTGATCAATAGTTCGTGGTCATATCAAAATCCCTTTGTCTACCCCTTTATCACGTTGTCACTTATGCTCGTAGTAGTATTAGTTATAAGTTGTTCCTGAATGGAGATGATGGACCATTCCATCTCCCAATGATGTCCCACACTCGCGTTCGTGAAAAATTAAAAGTCTTTTAAATACTAGAATCTAGATTTAGCTATTTTTATTTAATTAATAGAGTCATTGCATTTCTTTCTATTTAATTAAAAGTCGAGTCATTGCATTTTTTTCTATTTAATTAAAAGTCGAGTCATTGCAATTTTCTTATTAAATTAGATTAAAAGTCGAGTCATTGCAATTTTTTTATTACATTAGATTAAAACTAGAGTCCCATTGCATTTTTCTTATTAAAATAAATTAATAGTCGAGTCATTGCATTTTTGAAGTATATAAATTAGAGTCTTGTCTTAGATATTTTTTATGAAATTAGAGTCACGTTCGTTTAAATTGTGTGGACGTCCATGGATTGCTGCAGCATGCACAAATAGTGCATTTGGATACAACGATGGAAGAAGAGGACATTCCTGCATTCATGAATGCAGATAAGGACACAAAATAAAGGTTTCACCATTCAGAATGATTCAAATTGAATTAATAAACACATTAATCAAAGTATATAATAATTAAATATTTTAAATATTTCAATATTTCAATTAATTTCTCAATTTAATATATTTCAATTTCTTTCCAAAATATAATAATTTATTGAATATATATAATGTAATGTATTTTTTATTGCATCCCAATGGTTACCAGACTCTTATTTTCACTTTGCTTTACATAGTCTTTTATCCTATTTATACATTTCTTTTTTATCGAATATATGATCGTTGATTTTTTTTTTTAATAGTAACAAATTAATAAAAAGAAAATTTGAATCATTCTTATGGAATGCACTGAAGAGTGCATATGAAAATCGCAGTAAGTACATGCCTGCACTAAAAAGTGCATATGAAAATCGCAGTAAGTACATGCCTGCACTGAAAAGTGCATATGAAAATCGCAGTAAGTACAAACATACCTGCTTAACGCAGATGGAAATTCCTGCTAAATGCAGATGAACATACAGTAAGAATATACATTTCTCATTCAGAATGATCAAAAACGAATGAATGAATGCACTGATAAAAGTATCTAATAAATAAATATTTTTAATATTTCAATCTGCGTATTATTTTTTTTTAAACACAGAAATTTATCTAACAATAATTAGTAAATTTCATTTCACACATACACACTCTATACATACAATAAATGATTTATATTTAAATAGTGCAAATTAATGAGAAGGTATTTTGAATCATTCCGATTAGAAACGTATATGTCTTGCTAAATAAATGAAATAAAACAAATGGCAGTCAGCACTCATAAGTGGATATTAATATGTCCGGAATATACATTTTCATTCCAAAATTATTTTTAAATAAATATCAAATGAAAGAGTTAATAAGTACATAAGAGAGAGTGGGAGAAACTATTTTTACTATACACAAATATTTGAAGAAAGATTTTACAAGAGATGTATGGAGGAGAAATAAGGAGTAGTATGAAAACACAATTTTAATATATTTTTTTATTTATTATATATAAAAGTAGAGTAATTATTTTTTTGGAATAAAAATGTATAGTTTTGGTACATAAATGAAACAATTTAAGAGGCTTGCCTGCACTTTAAAAGTGCATACGAAAATCGCAGTAAATACAAACACACCTGCTAAATGCAGATAAATATAATTACTGAATGCAATCGAACATACCAAAAATCGCAGTAAGTACAAACACACCTGCTAAATGCAGATAAATATAATTGCTAAATGCAATCGAACATACCTGCTAAATGCAGATGAATATAATTATGCTGGCTGCCAGCACTCATAAGTGCATATTAATATGTCCGGAATATATATTTTCATTCCAAAATTATTTATAAATAAATATCAAGTGAAAAAGTTAATAAGTTCATAAGAGAGAGTGGGAGAAAATATTTTTACTATACACAAATATTTAAAGAAAGATTTTACAAGAGATATATGGAGGAGAAATAACGAGTAATATGAAAACAATTTTTTTAATATATATCTTTTTATTTATTATATATAAAAGTAGAATAATAATTTTTTTGGAATAAAAATGTATAGTTTTGGTACATAAATGAAACAATTTAAAAGGCTTGCCTGCACTTAAAAGTGCATACGAAAATCGTAGTAAGTACAAACATATCTGCTAAACGCAGATGAACAAAACTGCTAAATGCAGTCGAACGTACCTGCTAAATGCAGATGAAAATATGGTAAGAATATACATTTCTCATTCAGAATGATCAAAAATGAATGAATGAGTGCACTGATGAAAGTATTTAATAAATAAATATTTGTAATATTTCAATCTTCGTATTATTTCTTTTTCAACACAGAAATTTATCTAATAATAATTAGAAAATTTCATTTTGTATATAATCTATATATAATAATTAAATAGTGCAAATTAAAATGAAAAGCTATTTAGAATGATTCTGATTAGAAACGTATAAGTCTTGCTAAGCGAATGAAAATACACGAAAGTACAGCCAGCACATGCGAGTGCATATAAATTATGTCAAGGTTGTGCATTTTGATTCTAAAATTATTAACAAATAAATATCAACTTTGCATAAGAAATATTTAAAGAAAGTATTTTTAATAAATATATATATAAATAAAAGTTTTTTAAGAGAAGAAGTTTCCTCCAAAGAGAGGAAACCAAAGAGAGATGATATAAAAATCATTGAAATATTTTTTACACAGAGATTTATAATAGAAGAAATTATATGATATGAATAAAAATGCATAAATCTTGATATACAAATAAACCGAATTAAAAGGCTGCCCCACACTCTCTCGAGAGAGTGTAAATTATATAAATAAGTTAATAACAGGGACCCCAGGTTTGCATACGGGATTGTAAATGCACCTGGGGATTTTTAAATATTGCGAAATATTCACAATAAATTAAGCTTTCAATAATGTGTCTTGAATAATTTCCTATGCGTATTGGTAATTGTATTAATCGATTAACAATTTTGTATAAAATTAAAACATTTTTCTATTTATGTATTTATATATTTAAAAAGCATGCATCAGAAACATGCATTTTTTCATATTCACTGGTGTAAATATAGAAAGGCACATTTTCTAATGCATCGAGTATTCAGTATTTTGTAATGTCCACTTTTTGGTCAATTAATTCTTTTTTTTTTTAAATTAGATTATTTATTAAATAATCCTTTTAAAAAGTTTTGATCGTGGATCGGACATTGAATTTTATTTTTCCACACATGCTCTTTTTAATTAGTTTTTTGTTTTAGAATGTACTGTTTTTTTTAAGCTGTAAGGTTTAATATTGAAAAATACCACTTTATCAAAAACGGATATTTACAACAATTTCTACAATAGTATCTCAAGGTTTGTAATGCCATCATTTACGATATGAAAATATAAATATAATAAAAATTATATATAAGTTATATATGTCGTTATATATAAAATTAATTTTTGTTTTAGGGTCATCGATATTGCCAAGATTCTATTCAACTGTCTGCAGTTTGCGTTCTAATAGTTGTTAAAATGTATAAAAAAAATTAAACCTTAAAACACACCAAGTTCAGCGTAATCACAAATCTATTAGGCATAACATTTTAGAGAATGCACTGCGGAACAGTGTACATCTTAGTAATGTATTTGAAATTCTTGCGTTAAGATTTCCTATACTTGAAGTAAAAAGATATACGTGACCCTTATATTAAATAAAATTAAACTCTTTTTCCTACATACGCAATACTTTATCGAGTTATAAATCGATCCGTAAAGATTCACAAAATTTCAGAGAACAGTTGGGTCGTTTCTCGTTTAAATAACTTTTACCTCACGTAGGACCAGCAATAAATGTCGTTTCTTTGGATAGTTCGCATCAATACTTTTAATACTGAAAGCCAGCATATGTAAGTGAATTTTAAATTAAATAAAAGTTCACTCTTTTCTCTACGCATAGAATACTTTATCGACTTATAAATTTTGCTCGCAAAGTGCATATAATGTCAGTGAACGCAGTGCTGTATAGTTTACATCTTAGTCATTTCTGTGAAAACTTCACAATAAATATACCCTTATAGACCGCTGAAACAAAAACGTATTGAAAATATAGTATCTTTGAAATGAATTGATTTTTCTTGCCAGAAACTTTAATTTCTTATAAACCTTGCTTTTTAGAAACATCAGCTTATAGACCGGTATCACTAAAATCATTTAGATTAATAAACTCATTGTTACATTCACTTTTTTTGTCATAAAATTAATATTCAGAAAAACCTACATCACTAAAAGATTATTTAATAGACCGCTAGGGAAAAATAGAATTAGATTTGTACACTCTTTTCTACGCATACACATCTCTTTTTAGACTTATTATTTTAGACAACTATTGTTTTGCAGAAATACAGTCAACCCTCCTATAACGCGGCACTCTGCGAACGCGATTTCCATATAACGCGGAGCTGAAAATGTGACAGTCCTCCTATAACGCGCTACTCTCAGACCGCAGTTTCCATATAACGCGAAGCTGAAAATGCGACAGCCCTCCTATAACACGATACTCTTACAGCGCGGTTTCCATCAACAGCATCCCATAAGTTCCTTCCGCGTAGCCTAAGAATGTTTAGTCTATGTTTAGTTCGTTAGGGCCTATTTGAATTATAAGGGAACGAATGGGTGCCAAATGTCGATTTACAAGATGTGAAAAAAGGGCTAAATTTGGCTAAAGAATTAGAACTCCATTTCATTCAAACTGATCATTCAACGGTGCGTAGAGCAAAGTTTAAAAGAGAGTAAAGAAATTGCTTAGCTCCCTATAGAGAGGTTTTAGTGGAGTTAGAAAAAAAAGCTACAATCGAAAACCAATGTGAAGATGAGCCAAGTGAGGAAGACATTTTGCCTATTAAAAGAAGACGAGTTAGGCGACTCATATTATCTGACAGCGAGGATGAGTGTTGAAAGATTAAATTTTACAAAAGTCTTTCTTGTTTTTGTTGGAAAACAGTTTTTCAGTTTAGTTTTGGTATCATTTCTTTATATAAACTCTTCAATTCAATAAAAATAATTTATAATTTATCTTGTCCTTATTGGTCTCCATATAACGCGGTACGAATAATGTGATTTGTACTAATTCTGCGTTTTTATAGCGCGGTTTCCATACAACGCGGTAGCCGGTTTCCATAGAACGCGCTACGAATTAGCCTGGTTTGTACGGTTAAATCCGAGTTTCTTATAGCGCGATTTCCATATAACGCGGTACGCACTCACCGCGTTATAGGAGGGTTGACTGTATGAGGTTATAGACTGCTGGCACTGAAACCTTATGGATTTAAATGCACTTTGATGCACATTCATTTTTCCTGTATTATACTTGATTTTGAAAAAAACTTGCATCGCAGAAAGATTATCTAATAGACCGCCAGCATAAAATACACTCAGATTTGTAAGCTCTTAGCAATGCATTCACCTTTCTTTTAAGAATCTTTTATTTTTACATTTCTTGCTTTGCAAAAACATAAGCTTATAGACTTCTGGCACTAAAACCTCTCAGATTATTATGCACTTTGCTGCGCATACACTTTTCTTGTATTATACTTGATTTTGAAAAAAACTTGCATCGCAGAAAGATTATCTAATAGACCGCCAGCATAAAATACACTCAGATTTGTAAGCTCTTAGCAATGCATTCACCTTTCTTTTAAGAATCTTTTATTTTTACATTTCTTGCTTTGCAAAAACATAAGCTTATAGACTTCTGGCACTAAAACCTCTCAGATTATTATGCACTTTGCTGCGCATACACTTTTCTTGTAATATACTTGATTTTCAAAGAAACATGCATTGCTGAAAGATTATCCAATAGACTGCTAGCATAAATTTTCTTGTAATACACTCTTTTTTAAAAGAAACTATCAACGCTAAAAGATGGTCCGATAGACCGATACCATAGGATAAACATAAATTTTTAAATTTTTTTCTACACATTCACTTCTCTTTTGAGACTCTTTTATTTTCACATATCATTCCAGACGAAACATAATATTATATACTGAAAGTAGATAAACATTCTAGATAACCTAATTTTATTCGTGTTACATTGTCCCGTATATACACGTGGACCGTGTATTTTTTAGGAAACATACGTTTGTTTTAGTTTATTGAATGCGTTGCTAGGCAACGGTATACGTCATTGTAAGCTAGGGCCATCTAGAGGTAGTTTACGAAAGAAATATAAACTTGGTTGGTAAAGAAAATACTACTTACCGACTGTAGATTTTAGGATGGTAACTTGCCGACCGCTAAGATTCGATGGTAACCTAGCAAGAAAGCTTGTCTACTGTCGGTAAGTCTGATGGTAGGTTACCATCAAATCTTTTCGGTCGATAAGTTACCTACAGAATACCGAATGTCGGTAAGTCCTGATTGTTTATTACCATAGGATCTTTTTGTCGGTAATAGGCTTCTACAAATAATTATAATAACAACTAACATATTAGATGTATCTTGAAAGTACATTCCGAACTTAAAATAATTTATAGGAACTTTAAATGAATTATTTCTTGATGTCGGTTTTTCTGAAAGTAAGTTTAAAACAAATTTTATAGGTCGGTAAGTTGCCATCAAAACATCAATAGTAAGGAAATTCTTTTTCTTTATGTTTTAATCAGATTTGTTAGATCAGAAAGTTTCAGAACTTTTGAAGCATTTAAAGAGCTTTTACATGATTATTTTTAAAAATTTAAATATTCTTTAGCTTGCGAGTTATTAAAAATTTTGCGTACAGCTTTCTTCCTTGTTTTTAAACATCCTATGTACTTAAAATATTTGTTTAGCATCTTGTTTTAGGGAATTTAACGAGCTTTAAAATGGCTATTATAAAGCAATTTGAATTTTGTTAGTCTACGAGTGATTAAAGTTTTTGTGTACAGATTCCATCTTTTTGTTTAGACACCCTATATATTTTAAATAATTAGGTTTAGCGATAGGTTGTTTTCTATGCATTCACCCGGAACATTTTATACTCAATTATTTAGACAACTATTGTTCTGCAGAAACATAAGCCTATAGACTGCTTGCACTGTAACCTTATAGATTTAAATGCACTTTGATGCACAATTACTTTTCTTGTATTAAACTTAAATTTTCAAAAAAACTTGCATCGCAAAAAGATGATCTAATAAACCGCTATCATAAAATGCACTGAGATTTGAACTCTTTTTTCTATGCATTCAATTCTTTTCTTAAACGCTTTAGTTAAGACAACTATTGTTTCGCAAAAATATAAGGTTACAGTGTAGCGGAAGGAACAAAAAACTTGAATTCTATTGGTTCAAACACTGATCGCCACTATTATTTTTATGTAACATTTATTTTATTCATAAACTATTAGAAAACTAGAATGGATAAAAAAGATGCGTTATTGATCGAGCACGTGTAACTACTTAATTCATTTCCATTTATAATAACGGAAGAAGAAAGCCATTGTAACTATGGAAACATTAACGTTCCCATAGAGACGTTGTAAGCCGTGATAGAGTGCTAGCGATATAGAAGCTTTGCCAAAGAATGAGTGGTGAGGATGGTAGCGCCAGTCGTCGCATAAGATAAGGAAGAAATCTGCTTATCGAGAGCATGCAGCTACAATGGACTGCTATCAGTAACATCTATTAGATTAAAATTCACTCGGATGCACAATCTCTTTTCTTGTAATATACCTGATTTTCTAAAAAAACTTGCATCGGAGGAAGATAATCTAATAGACCGAAAGCAGAAAAAAGACATAGATTTGTACACTCTTTTTTATGCATTTACCCGTATCATTTTATACTCAATTATTTAGACAACTATTGTTCTGCAGAAACATAAGCATATAGACTGCTTGCACTGTAACCTTATAGATTTTAAATCACTTTGATGCACATTCACTTTTGTTGAAATATACTTGATTTTCAAAAAAACTTGCATCGCAAAAAGATGATCTAATAAACCGCTATCATAAAATACACTGAGATTTGTACTCTTTTTTCTATGCATACAACTCTCTTTTTAAACGCTTGAATTAAGACAACTATTGTTTCGCAAAAATATAAGGTTTTAGTGTAGCGGAAGAAACAAGGAACTTGAATACTATTATTTCAAAAACTGATCGCCACTACTATTTTTATGTAACATTTATTTTATTCATAAACTATTAGAAAACAAGAATGGATAAAAAAAATGCGTTGTTGATCGAGCACGTGTAACTACTTAATTCATTTCTTCATTTATAATAACGGAAGAAGAAAGCCATTGTAACTATGGAAACATTAACGTTCCCATAGAGACGTTGTAAGCCGTGATGGAGTGTTAGCGCTAAAGTAGCTTGGTCAGAGAATCAGCGGTCAGGACGGCAGCGCCAGTCGTCCCATGGGATAAAGTTCGAAATTGCTTATCGACAGCAAGCCGCTACAATGGACTGCTATCACTTACATCTATTAGATTAAAATGCACTGTGATGCACATTCTGTTTTCTTGTAATATACTAGATTTTCAAAAAAAACTTGCATCGCAGGAAGATAATCTAATAGACCGCAAGCAGAAAAAAGACATAGATTTGTACACTCTTTTTTATGCATTTACCCGTATCATTTTATACTCAATTATTTAGACAACTATTGTTCTGCAGAAACATAAGCATATAGACTGCTTGCACTGTAACCTTATAGATTTAAATGCACTTTGATGCAAATTCATTTTTCTTGTATTAAACTTAAATTTTAAAAAAAACTTGCATCGCAAAAAGATGATCTAATAAACCTCTATCATAAAATACACTGAGATTTGTACTCATTTTTCTATGCATTCAACTCTCTTTTAAAACGCTTCAATTAAGACAACTATTGTTTCGTAAAAATATAAGGTTATAGTGTAGCGGAAGAAACAAGGAACTTGAATACTATTATTTCAAAAACTGATCGCCACTACTATTTTTATGTAACATTTATTTTATTCATAAACTATTAGAAAACAAGAATGGATAAAAAAAATGCGTTGTTGATCGAGCACGTGTAACTACTTAATTCATTTCTTTATTTATAATAACGGAAGAAGAAAGCCATTGTAACTATGGAAACATTAACGTTCCCATAGGGACGTCGTAAGCCGTGATGGAGTGTTAGCGCTAAAGTAGCTTGGTCAGAGAATCAGCGTTGAGGACGGCAGCGCCAGTCGTCCCATGGGATAAAGTTCGAAACTGCTTATCGACAGCAAGCCGCTACAATGGACTGCTATCACTTACATCTATTAGATTAAAATGCACTCCGATGTACATTCTGTTTTCTTGTAATATACTTGATATTCTAAAAAAACTTGCATCGCAGGAAGATAATCTAATAGACCGCAAGCAGAAAATACACTTAGATTTGTATACTCTTTTTTATGCATTCACCCGTATCATTTTAGACTCAATTATTTAGACAACTATTACTGTGCAGAAACATAAGCCTATAAACTGCTTGCACTGTAACCTTATAGATTTTAATGCACTTTGATGCACATTCATTTTTGTTGAAATATACTTGATTTTCAAAAAAACTTGCATTGCAAAAAGATTATCTAATAAACAGCTAGCATAAAATGCACTGAGATTTGTACTCTTTTTTGTTTCTATGCATTGAACTCTCTTTTAAAACGCTTCAATTGAGACAACTATTGTTTCGTAAAAATATAAGGTTATAGTGTAGCGGAAGAAACAAGGAACTTGAATACTATTATTTCAAAAACTGATCGCCACTACTATTTTTATGTAACATTTATTTTATTCGTAAACTATTAGAAAACAAGAATGGATAAAAAAGATGCGTTATTGATCGAGCACGTGTAACTTCCTTATTCATTTCTTTATTTATAATAACGGAAGAAGAAAGCCATTGTAACTATGGAAACATTAACGTTCCCATAGGGACGTCGTAAGCCGTGATGGAGTGTTAGCGCTAAAGTAGCTTGGTCAGAGAATCAGCGTTGAGGACGGCAGCGCCAGTCGTCCCATGGGATAAAGTTCGAAACTGCTTATCGACAGCAAGCCGCTACAATGGACTGCTATCACTTACATCTATTAGATTAAAATGCACTGTGATGCACATTCTGTTTTCTTGTAATATACTTGATATTCTAAAAAAACTTGCATCGCAGGAAGATAATCTAATAGACCGCAAGCAGAAAATACACTTAGATTTGTACACTCTTTTCTATGCATTCACCCGTATCATTTTAGACTCAATTATTTAGACAACTATTGCTCTGCAGAAACATAAGCTTATAGACTGCTTGCACTGTTACCTTATAGATTTAAATGCACTTTAATTCAAATTCACATTTGTTGAAATATACTTGATTTTCAAAAAAAGCTTTAATCGCAGAATGATGATCTAATAGACTGCTAATATAAAATACACTAGTGTAAGATTTACGTATAGAGATATATATATATTTATAATGGTAACAGTAAAGTATTTATTTATTAAAAATTAATAACAAGGTATAATGTTTGTAAGAAATAATATAGTAAGTATCTATAATCTAATGATCTAATGCTAACAATAAGTGTAACTCCGTACGTCCGAGAACAACCGCAAGGAACACCCGAATCCGACTCGTCGTCGCCTATCGTAATCCTTCGCCGTTCCCCGTTGTCTTCCGTACCGCCCGTTAAACTTATCACTTCTCAATTATTATTCGACTCTCAGAAAAACGCTCACGCACGCAGCACGCCCAGTCCTTCCCGTCGCCTACTTATATCCAACATCCCCTCCATCTTCTCCCGTTGTTTCTCGTCATCTCCCTGGAAACTTCCCGATCATTTCAAGCCACGCGCAAAGGCTTTTCCGGTATTTCACATTATCGAGAACGTTCGGGAGACTTCGATGTAGCTATACAAAGGCGACAAGCCCAGACGGCGTAACCTAATACCTAAAACTAATATTCTTATCTACCGCTCTTTCTTTATCCTCGACCGGATGCATTCTTTCATTTCTTTCAATCACTCTCGCACTCATACCATTCACACATTCATATCTATACTTCTTAAACAATTCAAAACCCCACACTAGAATTTGTAAACTCTGAGCTATGCATTCACCTTTTTTATCAGAATCATTTATTTATAAATTTCTTGCTTTGCATAATCACAAGTTTATAGACTTCTGGCACTAAAATCTCTTAGATTATTATGCACTTTGCTGCGCATACAGTTTTCTTGTAATATACTTGATTTTCAAAGAAACATGCATTGTTGAAAGATGAACCAATAGAATTTTTACATTATTTCTGTAGTACACTTTTTTAAAAGAAACATGCACCGCTAAAAGATGGTCCGATAGACCGATACCATAGGATAAACATAAATTTTTTAATTTTTTCTACACATTCACTTTTCTTTTGGGACTCTTTTATTTTCACATATCTTTCCAGAAGAAACATAATATTATATACTGAAAGTACATAACATTCTAGATAATAATAAGTTTTGTGTACAGATTCTTTATTTTTTTTTAGACACTCTATGTGTTCAAAATTCTATGTGAAGCAATGAAAGAGCTTTAATATGATTGTTTTTAAACTTTATAAAACTGTTTAGTTTTCGCGTTATTAGAGTTTTTGTGTACGGATTCCTTAATTTTTTTTAGACACCCTATGTGAGCAAAATTCTCAAGTTTTATGTCAGTTTGTAGAGTAATTAAAGAGCTTTAATATGGCCATTTTGAAACATTTCATAATTGTTTAGATTTCGAGTTATTAAAGTTTTAGTGTACAGCTTCTTTATTTTTTTTGAGACACCCTATGTATGCAAAATTCTCAAGTTTCATGTCAATTTTTAGAGCAATTGGAGGGCTTTTAAATGACTATTTTTAAACATTTTATTATTGCTTAGTATTCGAGTTATTAAAGTTTTAGTGTACAGCTTCTTCATTTTTTTTAGACACACTGTGTATGTAAAATTCTCAAGTTTTATGTCAGTTTTTAGAGCATTTGAAGGACTTTAATATAATTATTTTTAAACATTTTATAATTGTTTAGTTTTCGAGGTATTAAAGTTTTTGAGTACAGTTTCTTCTTTCTTTTTTTAGACACTCTATGTGTTCAAAATTCTAAAGTTTTATGTCAGTTTGTAGAGCAATTAAAGCCCTTTAATATGACTATTTTTAAACATTTCATATTTGTTTGATTTGGAGTTATTAAATTTTTAGTGTACAGTTTCTATATTTTTTTTTAGACACTCTATGTGTTCAAAATTCTCAATGTTTATGTCAGTTTGTAGAGCAATTAGAGGGCTTTAAAATGACTATTTTTAAACATTTTATAATTGTTTAGTTTTCGAGTAATTAAAGTTTTCTGAGCAGATTTAGCCTTAGTTTTCAGACACCCTTTATATTTTAATGACTTGAGTTTTATATCAGATTGTAGAGCATTTAAGAGGCTTTAAAATGGTTATTTTTGAAAACCAAAATTCTTGTTAGTTTGCGAGTTATTAAAAGTTTAATTTTTTTTTTGCTTTATGTATATTTTTTGAACACCATGTATATTTTTTTAAGTTTTTCTTTGGGTAGTTTTGCAGGGCTTGAAAAGACCTTTAAAACGAGTTGTAACACGATAGGTTTTTTCAGAAAATTAAAGAAGTTGGGTCAGATTTTGTTTTCGGTTTTATCAGGTTAGCGGCAAGGTTTTTTCCGAACAAATGAGGTTTTCAGAAGGTTCTGAGAGGTTGTTTCAAGGTTTTTAGAGCTTCTTGGCAGTTTTTACATAATTTGAGAGGTTTTTCAAAGGCTTTTAAAAATCTTTTCTGTTTTTTTCTTTTTTTGAACACCGTGTATATTTTTTAACGGTTCTTTTTTGCGTACTTTTGTTTGGCTTGAAAAGACCTTTAAAATGAGTGGTCACACCATAGGTCTTTTTTTTTTTTTTTTTTTTTTTTTTTTTTTTTTTTTTTTTTAGTCATCAGTTTTGAGAAGCGGTTGTTACAGGAGAGGCTTTTGTCAGAGTTTTGTCAGAGTTTTGTCAGAGTTTTGTCAGAGTTTTGTCAGAGTTTTGTCAGAGTTTTGTCAGAGTTTTGTCAGAGTTTTGTCAGAGTTTTGTCAGAGTTTTGTCAGAGTTTTGTCAGAGTTTTGTCAGAGTTTTGTCAGAGTTTTGTCAGAGTTTTGTCAGAGTTTTGTCAGAGTTTTGTCAGAGTTTTGTCAGAGTTTTGTCAGAGTTTTGTCAGAGTTTTGTCAGAGTTTTGTCAGAGTTTTGTCAGAGTTTTGTCAGAGTTTTGTCAGAGTTTTGTCAGAGTTTTGTCAGAGTTTTGTCAGAGTTTTGTCAGAGTTTTGTCAGGGTTGCGTCAGGGTTGCGTCAGGGTTGCGTCAGGGTTGCGTCAGGGTTGCGTCAGGGTTGCGTCAGGGTTGCGTCAGGGTTGCGTCAGGGTTGCGTCAGGGTTGCGTCAGGGTTGCGTCAGGGTTGCGTCAGGGTTGCGTCAGGGTTGCGTCAGGGTTGCGTCAGGGTTGCGTCAGGGTTGCGTCAGGGTTGCGTCAGGGTTGCGTCAGGGTTTGCGTCAGGGTTGCGTCAGGGTTGCGTCAGGGTTGCGTCAGGGTTGCGTCAGGGTTGCGTCAGGGTTGCGTCAGGGTTGCGTCAGGGTTGCGTCAGGGTTGCGTCAGGGTTGCGTCAGGGTTGCGTCAGGGTTGCGTCAGGGTTGCGTCAGGGTTGCGTCAGGGTTGCGTCAGGGTTGCGTCAGGGTTGCGTCAGGGTTGCGTCAGGGTTGCGTCAGGGTTGCGTCAGGGTTGCGTCAGGGTTGCGTCAGGGTTGCGTCAGGGTTGCGTCAGGGTTGCGTCAGGGTTGCGTCAGGGTTGCGTCAGGGTTGCGTCAGGGTTGCGTCAGGGTTGCGTCAGGGTTGCGTCAGGGTTGCGTCAGGGTTGCGTCAGGGTTGCGTCAGGGTTGCGTCAGGGTTGCGTCAGGGTTGCGTCAGGGTTGCGTCAGGGTTGCGTCAGGGTTGCGTCAGGGTTGCGTCAGGGTTGCGTCAGGGTTGCGTCAGGGTTGCGTCAGGGTTGCGTCAGGGTTGCGTCAGGGTTGCGTCAGGGTTGCGTCAGGGTTGCGTCAGGGTTGCGTCAGGGTTGCGTCAGGGTTGCGTCAGGGTTGCGTCAGGGTTGCGTCAGGGTTGCGTCAGGGTTGCGTCAGGGTTGCGTCAGGGTTGCGTCAGGGTTGCGTCAGGGTTGCGTCAGGGTTGCGTCAGGGTTGCGTCAGGGTTGCGTCAGGGTTGCGTCAGGGTTGCGTCAGGGTTGCGTCAGGGTTGCGTCAGGGTTGCGTCAGGGTTGCGTCAGGGTTGCGTCAGGGTTGCGTCAGGGTTGCGTCAGGGTTGCGTCAGGGTTGCGTCAGGGTTGCGTCAGGGTTGCGTCAGGGTTGCGTCAGGGTTGCGTCAGGGTTGCGTCAGGGTTGCGTCAGGGTTGCGTCAGGGTTGCGTCAGGGTTGCGTCAGGGTTGCGTCAGGGTTGCGTCAGGGTTGCGTCAGGGTTGCGTCAGGGTTGCGTCAGGGTTGCGTCAGGGTTGCGTCAGGGTTGCGTCAGGGTTGCGTCAGGGTTGCGTCAGGGTTGCGTCAGGGTTGCGTCAGGGTTGCGTCAGGGTTGCGTCAGGGTTGCGTCAGGGTTGCGTCAGGGGAGGGTTGCGTCAGGGTTGCGTCAGGGTTGCGTCAGGTTTGCGTCAGGGTTGCGTCAGGGTTGCGTCAGGTTTG
>QUOH01000007.1:330934-375237 GCA_010416925.1 Polistes metricus | reverse complement strand
TTTTACCACAAAAACTTTAAAAACTCGAAAAATAACAAATACTGAAATGTTATAACATGGCCATTTTAAAGCTCTTTTCATTCTCTACAACCTTATTAAAAAACATAAGTATTTGAAAATATATAGGGATTTTAAAAAGGAAGGAACTGTACACACAAACTTCAATTACTCGAGAACATGCAAATTTTATAATGTTTTAATATTGTCATTTTTAGGCTCTATAAATGCTTTAAAATCTTATGCTTAATTTATGTATTTAAAACTTATAGGTTTTCTAAAAAGAAAAGAAAGAAGCTTTACACATAAACTTTAATTACTCAAAGATTACATTATTCGAAATGTTTTAAATAGCTATTTTAAACTCTTTTAATGCCAAACAACATGATGTTAAGAAAAGTATTTAAATACATAGGGTGTCTCAAAAAATGAAGTACTTTTTACCACAAAAACTTTAACAACTCGAAAACTAACAAATACTGAAATGTTATAACATGGCCATTTTAAAGCTCTTTTAATGCTCTACAACCTTATTTAAAACAAGTATTTAAAATATAGGGATTTTAAAAAAGGAAGGAAGCTGTACACAAAAACTTCAATTACTCGAGAACATGCAAATTTTATAATGTTTTAAATATTGTCATTTTTATGCTTTATAATGCTTTAAAATCTTATGCCTAATTTATGTATTTAAAACTCATAGGTTTTCTAAAAAAAAAAGAAAGAAGCTTTACACATAAACTTTAATTACTCAAAGATTACATTATTCGAAAATGTTTTAAAATAGCTATTTTAAAGCTCTTTTAAGCCCAAAACATGATGTTAAGCAAAAGTATTAAAAATACATTGGGTGTATAAAAAAATGAAGTACTTTGAACACAAAACTTTAATAACTCGAAAACTAATAAATACTGAAATGTTATAATAATGTTATTTTAAACTCTTTTAACGCTTGACAACCTAATTAAAAACATAAGTATTTAAATATATAGGTTTTAAAAAAAAAAGGAGGAATCTTTACACAAAATGTTCAATTACTCGAGAAAATGCAAATTTTATAATGTTTTAATATTGTCATTTTTATGCTCTATAAATGCTTTAAAATCTTATGCCTAATTTATGTATTTAAAACTCATAGGTTATCTAAAAAAAAAAAGAAAGAAGCTTTACACATAAACTTTAATTACTCAAAGATTACATTATTCGAAAATGTTTTAAAATAGCTATTTTAAAACTCTTTTAATGCCAAACAACATGATGTTAAGAAATGTATTTAAAATACATAGGGTGTCTCAAAAAAATGAAGTACTTTTTACCACAAAAACTTTAACAACTCGAAAACTAACAAATACTGAAATGTTATAACATGGCCATTTTAAAGCTCTTTTAATGCTCTACAACCTTATTTAAAACATAAGTATTTAAAATATATAGGGATTTTAAAAAAAAGGAAGGAAGCTGTACACAAAAACTTCAATTACTCGAGAACATGCAAATTTTATAATGTTTTAATATTGTCATTTTTATGCTTTATAAATGCTTTAAAATCTTATGCCTAATTTATGTATTTAAAACTCATAGGTTTTCTAAAAAAAAAAGAAAGAAGCTTTACACATAAACTTTAATTACTCAAAGATTACATTATTCGAAAATGTTTTAAAATAGCTATTTTAAAACTCTTTTAAGCCCAACACATGATGTTAAGCAAAAGTATTTAAAATACATTGGGTGTATAAAAAAATGAAGTACTTTGAACACAAAAACTTTAATAACTCGAAAACTAATAAATACTGAAATGTTATATAATGTTATTTTAAAGCTCTTTTAACGCTTGACAACCTAATTAAAACATAAGTATTTTAAATATATAGGTTTTAAAAAAAAAAAGGAGGAATCTTTACACAAAATGTTCAATTACTCGAGAAATGCAAATTTTATAATGTTTTAATATTGTCATTTTTATGCTCTATAAATGCTTTAAAATCTTATGCCTAATTTATGTATTTAAAACTCATAGGTTTCTAAAAAAAAAAGAAAGAAGCTTTACACATAAACTTTAATTACTCAAAGATTACATTATTCGAAAATGTTTTAAAATAGCTATTTTAAAACTCTTTTCATGCCCAAAGACATGATGTTAAGCAAAAGTATTTAAAATACATGGGGTGTCTCAAAAAAATGAAGTACTTTTTACCACAAAAACTTTAACAACTCGAAAATAACAAATACTGAAATGTTATAAACATGGCCATTTTAAAGCTTTTTCAATGCTCTACAACCTTATTAAAAACATAAGTATTTAAAATATATAGGGATTTTGAAAAAAGGAAGGAAGCTGTACACAAAAACTTCAATTACTCGAGAACATGCAAATTTTATAATGTTTTAATATTGTCATTTTTATGCTTATAAATGCTTTAAAATCTTATGCCTAATTTATGTATTTGAAACTTATAGGTTTTCTAAAAAAAAAAGAAAGAAGCTTTACACATAAACTTTAATTACTCAAAGATTACCTTATTTTAAAATGTTTTAAAATAGCTATTTTAAAGCTCTTTTAAAGCCCAACAACATGATGTTAAGCAAATGTATTTAAAATAAGTTGGGTGTCTCAAAAAATGAAGTACTTTTACCACAAAAACTTTAACAACTCAAAAACTAACAAATACTGAAATGTTATAACATGGCCATTTTAAAGCTCTTTTAATGCTCTACAACCTTATTTAAAACATAAGTATTTAAAATATATAGGGATTTTGAAAAAAGGAAGGAAGCTGTACACAAAAACTTCAATTACTCGAGAACATGCAAATTTTATAATGTTTTAATATTGTCATTTTTATGCTTTATAAATGCTTTAAAATCTTATGCCTAATTTATGTATTTGAAACTTATAGGTTTTCTAAAAAAAAAAGAAAGAAGCTTTACACATAAACTTTAATTACTCAAAGATTACCTTATTTTAAAATGTTTTAAAATAGCTATTTTAAAGCTCTTTTAAGCCCAACAACATGATGTTAAGCAAATGTATTTAAAATAAGTTGGGTGTCTCAAAAAAATGAAGTACTTTGAACACAAAAACTTTAATAACTCGAAAACTAATAAATACTGAAATGTTATATAATGTTATTTTAAAGCTCTTTTAACGCTTGACAACCTAATTAAAAACATAAGTATTTAAATATATAGGTTTTTTAAAAAAAAAAGGAGGAATCTTTACACAAAATGTTTCAATTACTCGAGAAAATGCAAATTTTATAATGTTTTAATATTGTCATTTTATGCTCTATAAATGCTTTAAAATCTTATGCCTAATTTATGTATTTAAACTCATAGGTTTTCTAAAAAAAAAAAGAAAGAAGCTTTACACATAAACTTTAATTACTCAAAGATTACATTATTCGAAAATGTTTTAAATAGCTATTTTAAAACTCTTTTCATGCCCAAAGACATGATGTTAAGCAAAGTATTTAAAATACATAGGGTGTCTCAAAAAAATAAAGTACTTTTTACCACAAAAACTTTAACAACTCGAAATAACAAATACTGAAATGTTATAACATGGCCATTTTAAAGCTCTTTCAATTCTCTACAACCTTATTTAAAACATAAGTATTTAAAATATATAGGGATTTTGAAAAAGGAAGGAAGCTGTACACAAAAACTTCAATTACTCGAGAACATGCAAATTTTATAATGTTTTAATATTGTCATTTTTAAGCTCTATAAATGCTTTAAAATCTTATGCTTTATTTATGTATTTAAAACTTATAGGTTTTCTAAAAAAAAAAGAAAGAAGCTTTACACATGAACTTTAATTACTCAAAGATTACATTATTCGAAATGTTTAAAATAGCTATTTTAAAACTCTTTTAATGCCAAACACATGATGTTAAGAAAAGTATTTAAAAATACCTAGGTGTCTCAAAAAAATGAAGTACTTTTTACCACAAAAACTTTAACAACTCGAAAACTAACAAATACTGAAATGTTATAACATGGCCATTTTAAAGCTCTTTTAATGCTCTACAACCTTATTTAAAACATAAGTATTTAAAATATATAGGGATTTTAAAAAAGGAAGGAAGCTGTACACAAAAACTTCAATTACTCGAGAACATGCAAATTTTATAATGTTTTAATATTGTCATTTTTAGGCTCTATAAATGCTTTAAAATCGTATGCTAATTTATGTATTTAAAACTATAGGTTTTCTAAAAAAAAAAGAAAGAAGCTTTACACATAAACTTTAATTACTCAAAGATTACATTATTCGAAAATGTTTTAAAATAGCTATTTTAAAGCTCTTTTAAAGCCCAACACATGATGTTAAGCAAAAGTATTTAAAATACATTGGGTGTAAAAAAATGAAGTACTTTGAACACAAAAACTTTAATAACTCGAAAACTAATAAATACTGAAATGTTATATAATGTTATTTTAAAGCTCTTTTAACGCTTGACAACCTAATTAAAACATAAGTATTTTAAATATATAGGTTTTAAAAAAAAAAAGGAGGAATCTTTACACAAAATTTTTCAATTACTCGAGAAAATGCAAATTTTATAATGTTTTAATATTGTCATTTTTATGCTTTAAAATCTTATGCCTAATTTATGTATTTAAACTTATAGGTTTTCTAAAAAAAAAAGAAAGAAGCTTTACACATAAACTTTAATTACTCAAAGATTACATTATTCGAAAATGTTTTAAAATAGCTATTTTAAAGCTCTTTTAATGCCAAACAACATGATGTTAAGCAAAGTATTTAAAATACATAGGGTGTCTCAAAAAAAATGAAGTACTTTTTACCACAAAACTTAACAACTCGAAAACTAACAAATACTGAAATGTTATAACATGGCCATTTTAAAGCTCTTTAATGCTCTACAACCTTATTTAAAACATAAGTATTTAAAATATATAGGGATTTTGAAAAAAGGAAGGAAGCTGTACACAAAAACTTCAATTACTCGAGAACATGCAAATTTTATAATGTTTTAATATTGTCATTTTTATGCTTTATAAATGCTTTAAAATCTTATGCCTAATTTATGTATTTAAAACTCATAGGTTTTCTAAAAAAAAAAGAAAGAAGCTTTACACATAAACTTTAATTACTCAAAGATTACATTATTCGAAAATGTTTTAAAATAGCTATTTTAAAACTCTTTTAATGCCCAACAACATGATGTTAAGAAAAGTATTTAAAATACATAGGGTGTCTCAAAAAAATGAAGTACTTTTTACCACAAAAACTTTAACAACTCGAAAACTAACAAATACTGAAATGTTATAACATGGCCATTTTAAAGCTCTTTTAATGCTCTACAACCTTATTTAAAACATAAGTATTTAAAATATATAGGGATTTTAAAAAAAGGAAGGAAGCTGTACACAAAAACTTCAATTACTCGAGAACATGCAAATTTTATAATGTTTTAATATTGTCATTTTTATGCTTTATAAATGCTTTAAAATCTTATGCCTAATTTATGTATTTAAAACTCATAGGTTTTCTAAAAAAAAAAAGAAAGAAGCTTTACACATAAACTTTAATTACTCAAAGATTACATTATTCGAAAATGTTTTAAAATAGCTATTTTAAAACTCTTTTAATGCCCAAAGACATGATGTTAAGCAAAAGTATTTAAAAAACATAGGGTGTCTCAAAAAAATGAAGTACTTTTTACCACAAAAACTTTAACAACTCGAAAAATAACAAATACTGAAATGTTATAACATGGCCATTTTAAAGCTTTTTCAATTCTCTACAACCTTATTAAAAACATAAGTATTTGAAATATATAGGGATTTTAAAAAAAGGAAGGAAGCTGTACACACAAACTTCAATTACTCGAGAACATGCAAATTTTATAATGTTTTAATATTGTCATTTTTAGGCTCTATAAATGCTTTAAAATCTTATGCTTAATTTATGTATTTAAAACTTATAGGTTTTCTAAAAAGAAAAGAAAGAAGCTTTACACATAAACTTTAATTACTCAAAGATTACATTATTCGAAAATGTTTTAAAATAGCTATTTTAAAACTCTTTTAATGCCAAACAACATGATGTTAAGAAATGTATTTAAAATACATAGGGTGTCTCAAAAAAATGAAGTACTTTTTACCACAAAAACTTTAACAACTCGAAAACTAACAAATACTGAAATGTTATAACATGGCCATTTTAAAGCTCTTTTAATGCTCTACAACCTTATTTAAAACATAAGTATTTAAAATATATAGGGATTTTAAAAAAAGGAAGGAAGCTGTACACAAAAACTTCAATTACTCGAGAACATGCAAATTTTATAATGTTTTAATATTGTCATTTTTATGCTTTATAAATGCTTTAAAATCTTATGCCTAATTTATGTATTTAAAACTCATAGGTTTTCTAAAAAAAAAAAGAAAGAAGCTTTACACATAAACTTTCATTACTCAAAGATTACATTATTCGAAAATGTTTTAAAATAGCTATTTTAAAACTCTTTTAATGCCCAAAGACATGATGTTAAGCAAAAGTATTTAAAATACATTGGGTGTATAAAAAAATGAAGTACTTTGAACACAAAAACTTTAATAACTCGAAAACTAATAAATACTGAAATGTTATATAATGTTATTTTAAAGCTCTTTTAACGCTTGACAACCTAATTAAAAACATAAGTATTTTAAATATATAGGTTTTAAAAAAAAAAAGGAGGAATCTTTACACAAAATGTTCAATTACTCGAGAAAATGCAAATTTTATAATGTTTTAATATTGTCATTTTTATGCTCTATAAATGCTTTAAAATCTTATGCCTAATTTATGTATTTAAAACTCATAGGTTTTCTAAAAAAAAAAAGAAAGAAGCTTTACACATAAACTTTAATTACTCAAAGATTACATTATTCGAAAATGTTTTAAAATAGCTATTTTAAAACTCTTTTAATGCCAAAAAACATGATGTTAAGAAATGTATTTAAAATACATAGGGTGTCTCAAAAAAATGAAGTACTTTTTACCACAAAAACTTTAACAACTCGAAAACTAACAAATACTGAAATGTTATAACATGGCCATTTTAAAGCTCTTTTAATGCTCTACAACCTTATTTAAAACATAAGTATTTAAAATATATAGGGATTTTAAAAAAGGAAGGAAGCTGTACACAAAAACTTCAATTACTCGAGAACATGCAAATTTTATAATGTTTTAATATTGTCATTTTTATGCTTTATAAATGCTTTAAAATCTTATGCCTAATTTATGTATTTAAAACTCATAGGTTTTCTAAAAAAAAAAAGAAAGAAGCTTTACACATAAACTTTAATTACTCAAAGATTACATTATTCGAAAATGTTTTAAAATAGCTATTTTAAAACTCTTTTAATGCCCAAAGACATGATGTTAAGCAAAAGTATTTAAAATACATTGGGTGTCTAAAAAAATGAAGTACTTTGAACACAAAAACTTTAATAACTCGAAAACTAATAAATACTGAAATGTTATATAATGTTATTTTAAAGCTCTTTTAACGCTTGACAACCTAATTAAAAACATAAGTATTTTAAATATATAGGTTTTAAAAAAAAAAAGGAGGAATCTTTACACAAAATGTTCAATTACTCGAGAAAATGCAAATTTTATAATGTTTTAATATTGTCATTTTTATGCTCTATAAATGCTTTAAAATCTTATGCCTAATTTATGTATTTAAAACTCATAGGTTTTCTAAAAAAAAAAAGAAAGAAGCTTTACACATAAACTTTAATTACTCAAAGATTACATTATTCGAAAATGTTTTAAAATAGCTATTTTAAAACTCTTTTCATGCCCAAAGACATGATGTTAAGCAAAAGTATTTAAAATACATGGGGTGTCTCAAAAAAATAAAGTACTTTTTACCACAAAAACTTTAACAACTCGAAAAATAACAAATACTGAAATGTTATAACATGGCCATTTTAAAGCTTTTTCAATTCTCTACAACCTTATTAAAAACATAAGTATTTAAAATATATAGGGATTTTGAAAAAAGGAAGGAAGCTGTACACAAAAACTTCAATTACTCGAGAACATGCAAATTTTATAATGTTTTAATATTGTCATTTTTATGCTTTATAAATGCTTTAAAATCTTATGCCTAATTTATGTATTTGAAACTTATAGGTTTTCTAAAAAAAAAAGAAAGAAGCTTTACACATAAACTTTAATTACTCAAAGATTACCTTATTTTAAAATGTTTTAAAATAGCTATTTTAAAGCTCTTTTAAAGCCCAACAACATGATGTTAAGCAAATGTATTTAAAATAAGTTGGGTGTCTCAAAAAAATGAAGTACTTTTAACCACAAAAACTTTAACAACTCAAAAACTAACAAATACTGAAATGTTATAACATGGCCATTTTAAAGCTCTTTTAATGCTCTACAACCTTATTTAAAACATAAGTATTTAAAATATATAGGGATTTTGAAAAAAGGAAGGAAGCTGTACACAAAAACTTCAATTAATCGAGAACATGCAAATTTTATAATGTTTTAATATTGTCATTTTTATGCTTTATAAATGCTTTAAAATCTTATGCCTAATTTATGTATTTGAAACTTATAGGTTTTCTAAAAAAAAAGAAAGAAGCTTTACACATAAACTTTAATTACTCAAAGATTACCTTATTTTAAAATGTTTTAAAATAGCTATTTTAAAGCTCTTTTAAAGCCCAACAACATGATGTTAAGCAAATGTATTTAAAATAAGTTGGGTGTCTCAAAAAAATGAAGTACTTTGAACACAAAAACTTTAATAACTCGAAAACTAATAAATACTGAAATGTTATATAATGTTATTTTAAAGCTCTTTTAACGCTTGACAACCTAATTAAAAACATAAGTATTTTAAATATATAGGTTTTAAAAAAAAAGGAGGAATCTTTACACAAAATGTTTAATTACTCGAGAAAATGCAAATTTTATAATGTTTTAATATTGTCATTTTTATGCTCTATAAATGCTTTAAAATCTTATGCCTAATTTATGTATTTAAAACTCATAGGTTTTCTAAAAAAAAAAAGAAAGAAGCTTTACACATAAACTTTAATTACTCAAAGATTACATTATTCGAAAATGTTTTAAAATAGCTATTTTAAAACTCTTTTCATGCCCAAAGACATGATGTTAAGCAAAAGTATTTAAAATACATAGGGTGTCTCAAAAAAATAAAGTACTTTTTACCACAAAAACTTTAACAACTCGAAAAATAACAAATACTGAAATGTTATAACATGGCCATTTTAAAGCTCTTTCAATTCTCTACAACCTTATTTAAAACATAAGTATTTAAAATATATAGGGATTTTGAAAAAAGGAAGGAAGCTGTACACAAAAACTTCAATTACTCGAGAACATGCAAATTTTATAATGTTTTAATATTGTCATTTTTAAGCTCTATAAATGCTTTAAAATCTTATGCTTTATTTATGTATTTAAAACTTATAGGTTTTCTAAAAAAAAAAGAAAGAAGCTTTACACATGAACTTTAATTACTCAAAGATTACATTATTCGAAAATGTTTTAAAATAGCTATTTTAAAACTCTTTTAATGCCAAACAACATGATGTTAAGAAAAGTATTTAAAATACATAGGGTGTCTCAAAAAAATGAAGTACTTTTTACCACAAAAACTTTAAAACTCGAAAACTAACAAATACTGAAATGTTATAACATGGCCATTTTAAAGCTCTTTTAATGCTCTACAACCTTATTTAAAACATAAGTATTTAAAATATATAGGGATTTTAAAACAAGGAAGGAAGCTGTACACAAAACTTCAATTACTCAAAAACATGCAAATTTTATAATGTTTTAATATTGTCATTTTTAAGCTCTATAAATGCATTAAAATCTTATGCCTAATTTATGTATTTAAAACTGATAGGTTTTCTAAAAAAAAAAGAAAGAAGCTTTACACATGAACTTTAATTACTCAAAGATTACATTATTCGAAAATGTTTTAAAATAGCAATTTTAAAGCTCTTTTGAAGCCCAACAACATGATGTTAAGCAAAAGTATTTAAAATACATTGGGTGTATAAAAAAATGAAGTACTTTGAACACAAAAACTTTAATAACTCGAAAACTAATAAATACTGAAATGTTATATAATGTTATTTTAAAGCTCTTTTAACGCTTGACAACCTAATTAAAAACATAAGTATTTTAAATATATAGGTTTTAAAAAAAAAAGGAGGAATCTTTACACAAAATGTTCAATTACTCGAGAAAATGCAAATTTTATAATGTTTTAATATTGTCATTTTTATGCTCTATAAATGCTTTAAAATCTTATGCCTAATTTATGTATTTAAAACTCATAGGTTTTCTAAAAAAAAAAAGAAAGAAGCTGTACACAAAAACTTCAATTACTCGAGAACATGCAAATTTTATAATGTTTTAATATTGTCATTTTTATGCTTTATAAATGCTTTAAAATCTTATGCCTAATTTATGTATTTGAAACTTATAGGTTTTCTAAAAAAAAAAGAAAGAAGCTTTACACATAAACTTTAATTACTCAAAGATTACCTTATTTTAAAATGTTTTAAAATAGCTATTTTAAAGCTTTTTTAAAGCCCAACAACATGATGTTAAGCAAATGTATTTAAAATAAGTTGGGTGTCTCAAAAAAATGAAGTACTTTTTACCACAAAAACTTTAACAACTCAAAAACTAACAAATACTGAAATGTTATAACATGGCCATTTTAAAGCTCTTTTAATGCTCTACAACCTTATTTAAAACATAAGTATTTAAAATATATAGGGATTTTGAAAAAAGGAAGGAAGCTGTACACAAAAACTTCAATTACTCGAGAACATGCAAATTTTATAATGTTTTAATATTGTCATTTTTATGCTTTATAAATGCTTTAAAATCTTATGCCTAATTTATGTATTTGAAACTTATAGGTTTTCTAAAAAAAAAAGAAAGAAGCTTTACACATAAACTTTAATTACTCAAAGATTACCTTATTTTAAAATGTTTTAAAATAGCTATTTTAAAGCTCTTTTAAAGCCCAACAACATGATGTTAAGCAAATGTATTTAAAATAAGTTGGGTGTCTCAAAAAAATGAAGTACTTTGAACAAAAAAACTTTAATAACTCGAAAACTAATAAATACTGAAATGTTATATAATGTTATTTTAAAGCTCTTTTAACGCTTGACAACCTAATTAAAAACATAAGTATTTTAAATATATAGGTTTTTAAAAAAAAAAGGAGGAATCTTTACACAAAATGTTCAATTACTCGAGAAAATGCAAATTTTATAATGTTTTAATATTGTCATTTTTATGCTCTATAAATGCTTTAAAATCTTATGCCTAATTTATGTATTTAAAACTCATAGGTTTTCTAAAAAAAAAAAGAAAGAAGCTTTACACATAAACTTTAATTACTCAAAGATTACATTATTCGAAAATGTTTTAAAATAGCTATTTTAAAACTCTTTTCATGCCCAAAGACATGATGTTAAGCAAAAGTATTTAGAATACATAGGGTGTCTCAAAAAAATGAAGTACTTTTTACCACAAAAACTTTAACAACTCGAAAACTAACAAATACTGAAATGTTATAACATGGCCATTTTAAAGCTCTTTTAATGCTCTACAACCTTATTTAAAACATAAGTATTTAAAATATATAGGGATTTTGAAAAAAGGAAGGAAGCTGTACACAAAAACTTCAATTACTCGAGAACATGCAAATTTTATAATGTTTTAATATTGTCATTTTTAAGCTCTATAAATGCTTTAAAATCTTATGCTTAATTTATGTATTTAAAACTTATAGGTTTTCTAAAAAGAAAAGAAAGAAGCTTTACACATAAACTTTAATTACTCAAAGATTACATTATTCGAAAATGTTTTAAAATAGCTATTTTAAAACTCTTTTAATGCCAAACAACATGATGTTAAGAAAAGTATTTAAAATACATAGGGTGTCTCAAAAAAATGAAGTACTTTTTACCACAAAAACTTTAAAACTCGAAAACTAACAAATACTGAAATGTTATAACATGGCCATTTTAAAGCTCTTTTAATGCTCTACAACCTTATTTAAAACATAAGTATTTAAAATATATAGGGATTTTAAAAACAAGGAAGGAAGCTGTACACAAAAACTTCAATTACTCAAAAACATGCAAATTTTATAATGTTTTAATATTGTCATTTTTAAGCTCTATAAATGCATTAAAATCTTATGCCTAATTTATGTATTTAAAACTTATAGGTTTTCTAAAAAGAAAAGAAAGAAGCTTTACACATAAACTTTAATTACTCAAAGATTACATTATTCGAAAATGTTTTAAAATAGCTATTTTAAAGCTCTTTTAAAGCCCAACAACATGATGTTAAGCAAAAGTATTTAAAATACATTGGGTGTATAAAAAAATGAAGTACTTTGAACACAAAAACTTTAATAACTCGAAAACTAATAAATACTGAAATGTTATATAATGTTATTTTAAAGCTCTTTTAACGCTTGACAACCTAATTAAAAACATAAGTATTTTAAATATATAGGTTTTAAAAAAAAAAGGAGGAATCTTTACACAAAATGTTCAATTACTCGAGAAAATGCAAATTTTATAATGTTTTAATATTGTCATTTTTATGCTCTATAAATGCTTTAAAATCTTATGCCTAATTTATGTATTTAAAACTCATAGGTTTTCTAAAAAAAAAAAGAAAGAAGCTGTACACAAAAACTTCAATTACTCGAGAACATGCAAATTTTATAATGTTTTAATATTGTCATTTTTATGCTTTATAAATGCTTTAAAATCTTATGCCTAATTTATGTATTTGAAACTTATAGGTTTTCTAAAAAAAAAAGAAAGAAGCTTTACACATAAACTTTAATTACTCAAAGATTACCTTATTTTAAAATGTTTTAAAATAGCTATTTTAAAGCTTTTTTAAAGCCCAACAACATGATGTTAAGCAAATGTATTTAAAATAAGTTGGGTGTCTCAAAAAAATGAAGTACTTTTTACCACAAAAACTTTAACAACTCAAAAACTAACAAATACTGAAATGTTATAACATGGCCATTTTAAAGCTCTTTTAATGCTCTACAACCTTATTTAAAACATAAGTATTTAAAATATATAGGGATTTTGAAAAAAGGAAGGAAGCTGTACACAAAAACTTCAATTACTCGAGAACATGCAAATTTTATAATGTTTTAATATTGTCATTTTTATGCTTTATAAATGCTTTAAAATCTTATGCCTAATTTATGTATTTGAAACTTATAGGTTTTCTAAAAAAAAAAGAAAGAAGCTTTACACATAAACTTTAATTACTCAAAGATTACCTTATTTTAAAATGTTTTAAAATAGCTATTTTAAAGCTCTTTTAAAGCCCAACAACATGATGTTAAGCAAATGTATTTAAAATAAGTTGGGTGTCTCAAAAAAATGAAGTACTTTGAACAAAAAACTTTAATAACTCGAAAACTAATAAATACTGAAATGTTATATAATGTTATTTTAAAGCTCTTTTAACGCTTGACAACCTAATTAAAAACATAAGTATTTTAAATATATAGGTTTTAAAAAAAAAAGGAGGAATCTTTACACAAAATGTTCAATTACTCGAGAAAATGCAAATTTTATAATGTTTTAATATTGTCATTTTTATGCTCTATAAATGCTTTAAAATCTTATGCCTAATTTATGTATTTAAAACTCATAGGTTTTCTAAAAAAAAAAAGAAAGAAGCTTTACACATAAACTTTAATTACTCAAAGATTACATTATTCGAAAATGTTTTAAAATAGCTATTTTAAAACTCTTTTCATGCCCAAAGACATGATGTTAAGCAAAAGTATTTAAATACATAGGGTGTCTCAAAAAAATAAAGTACTTTTTACCACAAAAACTTTAACAACTCGAAAACTAACAAATACTGAAATGTTATAACATGGCCATTTTAAAGCTCTTTTAATGCTCTACAACCTTATTTAAAACATAAGTATTTAAAATATATAGGGATTTTGAAAAAAGGAAGGAAGCTGTACACAAAAACTTCAATTACTCGAGAACATGCAAATTTTATAATGTTTTAATATTGTCATTTTTAAGCTCTATAAATGCTTTAAAATCTTATGCTTAATTTATGTATTTAAAACTTATAGGTTTTCTAAAAAAAAAAGAAAGAAGCTTTACACATGAACTTTAATTACTCAAAGATTACATTATTCGAAAATGTTTTAAAATAGCTATTTTAAAACTCTTTTAATGCCAAACAACATGATGTTAAGAAAAGTATTTAAAATACATAGGGTGTCTCAAAAAAATGAAGTACTTTTTACCACAAAAACTTTAAAACTCGAAAACTAACAAATACTGAAATGTTATAACATGGCCATTTTAAAGCTCTTTTAATGCTCTACAACCTTATTTAAAACATAAGTATTTAAAATATATAGGGATTTTAAAAAAAGGAAGGAAGCTGTACACAAAAACTTCAATTACTCAAAAACATGCAAATTTTATAATGTTTTAATATTGTCATTTTTAAGCTCTATAAATGCATTAAAATCTTATGCCTAATTTATGTATTTAAAACTGATAGGTTTTCTAAAAAAAAAAGAAAGAAGCTTTACACATAAACTTTAATTACTCAAAGATTACATTATTCGAAAATGTTTTAAAATAGCTATTTTAAAGCTCTTTTAAAGCCCAACAACATGATGTTAAGCAAAAGTATTTAAAATACATTGGGTGTATAAAAAAATGAAGTACTTTGAACACAAAAACTTTAATAACTCGAAAACTAATAAATACTGAAATGTTATATAATGTTATTTTAAAGCTCTTTTAACGCTTGACAACCTAATTAAAAACATAAGTATTTTAAATATATAGGTTTTAAAAAAAAAAAGGAGGAATCTTTACACAAAATGTTCAATTACTCGAGAAAATGCAAATTTTATAATGTTTTAATATTGTCATTTTTATGCTCTATAAATGCTTTAAAATCTTATGCCTAATTTATGTATTTAAAACTCATAGGTTTTCTAAAAAAAAAAAGAAAGAAGCTGTACACAAAAACTTCAATTACTCGAGAACATGCAAATTTTATAATGTTTTAATATTGTCATTTTTATGCTTTATAAATGCTTTAAAATCTTATGCCTAATTTATGTATTTGAAACTTATAGGTTTTCTAAAAAAAAAAGAAAGAAGCTTTACACATAAACTTTAATTACTCAAAGATTACCTTATTTTAAAATGTTTTAAAATAGCTATTTTAAAGCTCTTTTAAAGCCCAACAACATGATGTTAAGCAAATGTATTTAAAATAAGTTGGGTGTCTCAAAAAAATGAAGTACTTTTTACCACAAAAACTTTAACAACTCAAAAACTAACAAATACTGAAATGTTATAACATGGCCATTTTAAAGCTCTTTTAATGCTCTACAACCTTATTTAAAACATAAGTATTTAAAATATATAGGGATTTTGAAAAAAGGAAGGAAGCTGTACACAAAAACTTCAATTACTCGAGAACATGCAAATTTTATAATGTTTTAATATTGTCATTTTTATGCTTTATAAATGCTTTAAAATCTTATGCCTAATTTATGTATTTAAAACTTATAGGTTTTCTAAAAAGAAAAGAAAGAAGCTTTACACATAAACTTTAATTACTCAAAGATTACATTATTAAAATGTTTTAAAATAGCTATTTTAAAGCTCTTTTAAAGCCCAACAACATGATGTTAAGCAAAAGTATTTAAAATACATTGGGTGTATAAAAAAATGAAGTACTTTGAACACAAAAACTTTAATAACTCGAAAACTAATAAATACTGAAATGTTATATAATGTTATTTTAAAGCTCTTTTAACGCTTGACAACCTAATTAAAAACATAAGTATTTTAAATATATAGGTTTTAAAAAAAAAAGGAGGAATCTTTACACAAAATGTTCAATTACTCGAGAAAATGCAAATTTTATAATGTTTTAATATTGTCATTTTTATGCTCTATAAATGCTTTAAAATCTTATGCCTAATTTATGTATTTAAAACTCATAGGTTTTCTAAAAAAAAAAGAAAGAAGCTTTACACATAAACTTTAATTACTCAAAGATTACATTATTCGAAAATGTTTTAAAATAGCTATTTTAAAACTCTTTTCATGCCCAAAGACATGATGTTAAGCAAAAGTATTTAAAATACATGGGGTGTCTCAAAAAAATAAAGTACTTTTTACCACAAAAACTTTAACAACTCGAAAAATAACAAATACTGAAATGTTATAACATGGCCATTTTAAAGCTTTTCAATTCTCTACAACCTTATTAAAAACATAAGTATTTAAAATATATAGGGATTTTGAAAAAAGGAAGGAAGCTGTACACAAAAACTTCAATTACTCGAGAACATGCAAATTTTATAATGTTTTAATATTGTCATTTTTATGCTTTATAAATGCTTTAAAATCTTATGCCTAATTTATGTATTTGAAACTTATAGGTTTTCTAAAAAAAAAAGAAAGAAGCTTTACACATAAACTTTAATTACTCAAAGATTACCTTATTTTAAAATGTTTTAAAATAGCTATTTTAAAGCTCTTTTAAAGCCCAACAACATGATGTTAAGCAAATGTATTTAAAATAAGTTGGGTGTCTCAAAAAAATGAAGTACTTTTAACCACAAAAACTTTAACAACTCAAAAACTAACAAATACTGAAATGTTATAACATGGCCATTTTAAAGCTCTTTTAATGCTCTACAACCTTATTTAAAACATAAGTATTTAAAATATATAGGGATTTTGAAAAAAGGAAGGAAGCTGTACACAAAAACTTCAATTAATCGAGAACATGCAAATTTTATAATGTTTTAATATTGTCATTTTTATGCTTTATAAATGCTTTAAAATCTTATGCCTAATTTATGTATTTGAAACTTATAGGTTTTCTAAAAAAAAAGAAAGAAGCTTTACACATAAACTTTAATTACTCAAAGATTACCTTATTTTAAAATGTTTTAAAATAGCTATTTTAAAGCTCTTTTAAAGCCCAACAACATGATGTTAAGCAAATGTATTTAAAATAAGTTGGGTGTCTCAAAAAAATGAAGTACTTTGAACACAAAAACTTTAATAACTCGAAAACTAATAAATACTGAAATGTTATATAATGTTATTTTAAAGCTCTTTTAACGCTTGACAACCTAATTAAAAACATAAGTATTTTAAATATATAGGTTTTTAAAAAAAAAAGGAGGAATCTTTACACAAAATGTTTAATTACTCGAGAAAATGCAAATTTTATAATGTTTTAATATTGTCATTTTTATGCTCTATAAATGCTTTAAAATCTTATGCCTAATTTATGTATTTAAAACTCATAGGTTTTCTAAAAAAAAAAAGAAAGAAGCTTTACACATAAACTTTAATTACTCAAAGATTACATTATTCGAAAATGTTTTAAAATAGCTATTTTAAAACTCTTTTCATGCCCAAAGACATGATGTTAAGCAAAAGTATTTAAAATACATAGGGTGTCTCAAAAAAATAAAGTACTTTTTACCACAAAAACTTTAACAACTCGAAAAATAACAAATACTGAAATGTTATAACATGGCCATTTTAAAGCTCTTTCAATTCTCTACAACCTTATTTAAAACATAAGTATTTAAAATATATAGGGATTTTGAAAAAAGGAAGGAAGCTGTACACAAAAACTTCAATTACTCGAGAACATGCAAATTTTATAATGTTTTAATATTGTCATTTTTAAGCTCTATAAATGCTTTAAAATCTTATGCTTTATTTATGTATTTAAAACTTATAGGTTTTCTAAAAAAAAAAGAAAGAAGCTTTACACATGAACTTTAATTACTCAAAGATTACATTATTCGAAAATGTTTTAAAATAGCTATTTTAAAACTCTTTTAATGCCAAACAACATGATGTTAAGAAAAGTATTTAAAATACATAGGGTGTCTCAAAAAAATGAAGTACTTTTTACCACAAAAACTTTAAAACTCGAAAACTAACAAATACTGAAATGTTATAACATGGCCATTTTAAAGCTCTTTTAATGCTCTACAACCTTATTTAAAACATAAGTATTTAAAATATATAGGGATTTTAAAACAAGGAAGGAAGCTGTACACAAAAACTTCAATTACTCAAAAACATGCAAATTTTATAATGTTTTAATATTGTCATTTTTAAGCTCTATAAATGCATTAAAATCTTATGCCTAATTTATGTATTTAAAACTGATAGGTTTTCTAAAAAAAAAAGAAAGAAGCTTTACACATGAACTTTAATTACTCAAAGATTACATTATTCGAAAATGTTTTAAAATAGCAATTTTAAAGCTCTTTTGAAGCCCAACAACATGATGTTAAGCAAAAGTATTTAAAATACATTGGGTGTATAAAAAAATGAAGTACTTTGAACACAAAAACTTTAATAACTCGAAAACTAATAAATACTGAAATGTTATATAATGTTATTTTAAAGCTCTTTTAACGCTTGACAACCTAATTAAAAACATAAGTATTTTAAATATATAGGTTTTAAAAAAAAAAGGAGGAATCTTTACACAAAATGTTCAATTACTCGAGAAAATGCAAATTTTATAATGTTTTAATATTGTCATTTTTATGCTCTATAAATGCTTTAAAATCTTATGCCTAATTTATGTATTTAAAACTCATAGGTTTTCTAAAAAAAAAAGAAAGAAGCTGTACACAAAAACTTCAATTACTCGAGAACATGCAAATTTTATAATGTTTTAATATTGTCATTTTTATGCTTTATAAATGCTTTAAAATCTTATGCCTAATTTATGTATTTGAAACTTATAGGTTTTCTAAAAAAAAAAGAAAGAAGCTTTACACATAAACTTTAATTACTCAAAGATTACCTTATTTTAAAATGTTTTAAAATAGCTATTTTAAAGCTTTTTTAAAGCCCAACAACATGATGTTAAGCAAATGTATTTAAAATAAGTTGGGTGTCTCAAAAAAATGAAGTACTTTTTACCACAAAAACTTTAACAACTCAAAAACTAACAAATACTGAAATGTTATAACATGGCCATTTTAAAGCTCTTTTAATGCTCTACAACCTTATTTAAAACATAAGTATTTAAAATATATAGGGATTTTGAAAAAAGGAAGGAAGCTGTACACAAAAACTTCAATTACTCGAGAACATGCAAATTTTATAATGTTTTAATATTGTCATTTTTATGCTTTATAAATGCTTTAAAATCTTATGCCTAATTTATGTATTTGAAACTTATAGGTTTTCTAAAAAAAAAAGAAAGAAGCTTTACACATAAACTTTAATTACTCAAAGATTACCTTATTTTAAAATGTTTTAAAATAGCTATTTTAAAGCTCTTTTAAAGCCCAACAACATGATGTTAAGCAAATGTATTTAAAATAAGTTGGGTGTCTCAAAAAAATGAAGTACTTTGAACAAAAAAACTTTAATAACTCGAAAACTAATAAATACTGAAATGTTATATAATGTTATTTTAAAGCTCTTTTAACGCTTGACAACCTAATTAAAAACATAAGTATTTTAAATATATAGGTTTTTAAAAAAAAAAGGAGGAATCTTTACACAAAATGTTCAATTACTCGAGAACATGCAAATTTTATAATGTTTTAATATTGTCATTTTTATGCTTTATAAATGCTTTAAAATCTTATGCCTAATTTATGTATTTGAAACTTATAGGTTTTCTAAAAAAAAAAGAAAGAAGCTTTACACATAAACTTTAATTACTCAAAGATTACCTTATTTTAAAATGTTTTAAAATAGCTATTTTAAAGCTTTTTAAAGCCCAACAACATGATGTTAAGCAAATGTATTTAAAATAAGTTGGGTGTCTCAAAAAAATGAAGTACTTTTTACCACAAAAACTTTAACAACTCAAAAACTAACAAATACTGAAATGTTATAACATGGCCATTTTAAAGCTCTTTTAATGCTCTACAACCTTATTTAAAACATAAGTATTTAAAATATATAGGGATTTTGAAAAAAGGAAGGAAGCTGTACACAAAAACTTCAATTAATCGAGAACATGCAAATTTTATAATGTTTTAATATTGTCATTTTTATGCTTTATAAATGCTTTAAAATCTTATGCCTAATTTATGTATTTGAAACTTATAGGTTTTCTAAAAAAAAAGAAAGAAGCTTTACACATAAACTTTAATTACTCAAAGATTACCTTATTTTAAAATGTTTTAAAATAGCTATTTTAAAGCTCTTTTAAAGCCCAACAACATGATGTTAAGCAAATGTATTTAAAATAAGTTGGGTGTCTCAAAAAAATGAAGTACTTTGAACAAAAAACTTTAATAACTCGAAAACTAATAAATACTGAAATGTTATATAATGTTATTTTAAAGCTCTTTTAACGCTTGACAACCTAATTAAAAACATAAGTATTTAAATATATAGGTTTTTAAAAAAAAAGAAGGAATCTTTACACAAAATGTTCAATTACTCGAGAAAATGCAAATTTTATAATGTTTTAATATTGTCATTTTTATGCTCTATAAATGCTTTAAAATCTTATGCCTAATTTATGTATTTAAAACTCATAGGTTTTCTAAAAAAAAAAAGAAAGAAGCTTTACACATAAACTTTAATTACTCAAAGATTACATTATTCGAAAATGTTTTAAAATAGCTATTTTAAAACTCTTTTCATGCCCAAAGACATGATGTTAAGCAAAAGTATTTAGAATACATAGGGTGTCTCAAAAAAATAAAGTACTTTTTACCACAAAAACTTTAACAACTCGAAAAATAACAAATACTGAAATGTTATAACATGGCTATTTTAAAGCTCTCTTAATTCTCTACAACCTTATTTAAAACATAAGTATTTAAAATATATAGGGATTTTAAAAAAAGAGGGAAGCTGTACACAAAAACTTCAATTACTCGAAAACAAGCAAATTTTATAATGTTTTAATATTGTCATTTTTAAGCTCTATAAATGCTTTAAAATCTTATGCTTTATTTAAGTATTTAAAACTTATAGGTTTTCTAAAAAAAAAAGAAAGAAGCTTTACACATGAACTTTAATTACTCAAAGATTACATTATTCGAAAATGTTTTAAAATAGCTATTTTAAAACTCTTTTAATGCCAAACAACATGATGTTAAGAAAAGTATTTAAAATACATAGGGTGTCTCAAAAAAATGAAGTACTTTTTACCACAAAAACTTTAAAACTCGAAAACTAACAAATACTGAAATGTTATAACATGGCCATTTTAAAGCTCTTTTAATGCTCTACAACCTTATTTAAAACATAAGTATTTAAAATATATAGGGATTTTAAAACAAGGAAGGAAGCTGTACACAAAAACTTCAATTACTCAAAAACATGCAAATTTTATAATGTTTTAATATTGTCATTTTTAAGCTCTATAAATGCATTAAAATCTTATGCCTAATTTATGTATTTAAAACTGATAGGTTTTCTAAAAAAAAAAGAAAGAAGCTTTACACATGAACTTTAATTACTCAAAGATTACATTATTCGAAAATGTTTTAAAATAGCAATTTTAAAGCTCTTTTGAAGCCCAACAACATGATGTTAAGCAAAAGTATTTAAAATACATTGGGTGTATAAAAAAATGAAGTACTTTGAACACAAAAACTTTAATAACTCGAAAACTAATAAATACTGAAATGTTATATAATGTTATTTTAAAGCTCTTTTAACGCTTGACAACCTAATTAAAAACATAAGTATTTTAAATATATAGGTTTTAAAAAAAAAAAGGAGGAATCTTTACACAAAATGTTCAATTACTCGAGAAAATGCAAATTTTATAATGTTTTAATATTGTCATTTTTATGCTCTATAAATGCTTTAAAATCTTATGCCTAATTTATGTATTTAAAACTCATAGGTTTTCTAAAAAAAAAAAGAAAGAAGCTGTACACAAAAACTTCAATTACTCGAGAACATGCAAATTTTATAATGTTTTAATATTGTCATTTTTATGCTTTATAAATGCTTTAAAATCTTATGCCTAATTTATGTATTTGAAACTTATAGGTTTTCTAAAAAAAAAAGAAAGAAGCTTTACACATAAACTTTAATTACTCAAAGATTACCTTATTTTAAAATGTTTTAAAATAGCTATTTTAAAGCTTTTTTAAAGCCCAACAACATGATGTTAAGCAAATGTATTTAAAATAAGTTGGGTGTCTCAAAAAAATGAAGTACTTTTTACCACAAAAACTTTAACAACTCAAAAACTAACAAATACTGAAATGTTATAACATGGCCATTTTAAAGCTCTTTTAATGCTCTACAACCTTATTTAAAACATAAGTATTTAAAATATATAGGGATTTTGAAAAAAGGAAGGAAGCTGTACACAAAAACTTCAATTACTCGAGAACATGCAAATTTTATAATGTTTTAATATTGTCATTTTTATGCTTTATAAATGCTTTAAAATCTTATGCCTAATTTATGTATTTGAAACTTATAGGTTTTCTAAAAAAAAAAGAAAGAAGCTTTACACATAAACTTTAATTACTCAAAGATTACCTTATTTTAAAATGTTTTAAAATAGCTATTTTAAAGCTCTTTTAAAGCCCAACAACATGATGTTAAGCAAATGTATTTAAAATAAGTTGGGTGTCTCAAAAAAATGAAGTACTTTGAACAAAAAAACTTTAATAACTCGAAAACTAATAAATACTGAAATGTTATATAATGTTATTTTAAAGCTCTTTAAACGCTTGACAACCTAATTAAAAACATAAGTATTTTAAATATATAGGTTTTTAAAAAAAAAAGGAGGAATCTTTACACAAAATGTTAATTACTCGAGAAAATGCAAATTTTATAATGTTTTAATATTGTCATTTTTATGCTTTATAAATGCTTTAAAATCTTATGCCTAATTTATGTATTTGAAACTTATAGGTTTTCTAAAAAAAAAAGAAAGAAGCTTTACACATAAACTTTAATTACTCAAAGATTACCTTATTTTAAAATGTTTTAAAATAGCTATTTTAAAGCTCTTTTAAAGCCCAACAACATGATGTTAAGCAAATGTATTTAAAATAAGTTGGGTGTCTCAAAAAAATGAAGTACTTTTTACCACAAAAACTTTAACAACTCAAAAACTAACAAATACTGAAATGTTATAACATGGCCATTTTAAAGCTCTTTTAATGCTCTACAACCTTATTTAAAACATAAGTATTTAAAATATATAGGGATTTTGAAAAAAGGAAGGAAGCTGTACACAAAAACTTCAATTACTCGAGAACATGCAAATTTTATAATGTTTTAATATTGTCATTTTTATGCTTTATAAATGCTTTAAAATCTTATGCCTAATTTATGTATTTGAAACTTATAGGTTTTCTAAAAAAAAAAGAAAGAAGCTTTACACATAAACTTTAATTACTCAAAGATTACCTTATTTTAAAATGTTTTAAAATAGCTATTTTAAAGCTCTTTTAAAGCCCAACAACATGATGTTAAGCAAATGTATTTAAAATAAGTTGGGTGTCTCAAAAAAATGAAGTACTTTGAACAAAAAACTTTAATAACTCGAAAACTAATAAATACTGAAATGTTATATAATGTTATTTTAAAGCTCTTTTAACGCTTGACAACCTAATTAAAAACATAAGTATTTTAAATATATAGGTTTTTAAAAAAAAAAGAAGGAATCTTTACACAAAATGTTCAATTACTCGAGAAAATGCAAATTTTATAATGTTTTAATATTGTCATTTTTATGCTCTATAAATGCTTTAAAATCTTATGCCTAATTTATGTATTTAAAACTCATAGGTTTTCTAAAAAAAAAAAGAAAGAAGCTTTACACATAAACTTTAATTACTCAAAGATTACATTATTCGAAAATGTTTTAAAATAGCTATTTTAAAACTCTTTTCATGCCCAAAGACATGATGTTAAGCAAAAGTATTTAGAATACATAGGGTGTCTCAAAAAAATAAAGTACTTTTTACCACAAAAACTTTAACAACTCGAAAAATAACAAATACTGAAATGTTATAACATGGCTATTTTAAAGCTCTTTTAATTCTCTACAACCTTATTTAAAACATAAGTATTTAAAATATATAGGGATTTTAAAAAAAGAAAGGAAGCTGTACACAAAAACTTCAATTACTCGAAAACAAGCAAATTTTATAATGTTTTAATATTGTCATTTTTATGCTCTATAAATGCTTTAAAATCTTATGCCTAATTTATGTATTTAAAACTTATAGGTTTTCTAAAAAAAAAAGAAAGAAGCTTTACACATAAACTTTAATTACTCAAAGATTACATTATTCGAAAATGTTTTAAAATAGCTATTTTAAAGCTCTTTTAAAGCCCAACAACATGATGTTAAGCAAAAGTATTTAAAATACATTGGGTGTATAAAAAAATGAAGTACTTTGAACACAAAAACTTTATAACTCGAAAACTAATAAATACTGAAATGTTATATAATGTTATTTTAAAGCTCTTTTAACGCTTGACAACCTAATTAAAAACATAAGTATTTAAATATATAGGTTTTAAAAAAAAAAAGGAGGAATCTTTACACAAAACTTCAATTACTCAAAAACATGCAAATTTTATAATGTTTTAATATTGTCATTTTTAAGCTCTATAAATGCATTAAAATCTTATGCCTAATTTATGTATTTAAAACTCATAGGTTTTCTAAAAAAAAAAGAAAGAAGCTTTACACATAAACTTTAATTACTCAAAGATTACATTATTCGAAAATGTTTTAAAATAGCTATTTTAAAACTCTTTTAATGCCCAACAACATGATGTTAAGAAAAGTATTTAAAATACATAGGGTGTCTCAAAAAAATGAAGTACTTTTTACCACAAAAACTTTAACAACTCGAAAACTAACAAATACTGAAATGTTATAACATGGCCATTTTAAAGCTCTTTTAATGCTCTACAACCTTATTTAAAACATAAGTATTTAAAATATATAGGGATTTTGAAAAAAGGAAGGAAGCTGTACACAAAAACTTCAATTACTCGAGAACATGCAAATTTTATAATGTTTTAATATTGTCATTTTTAGGCTCTATAAATGCTTTAAAATCTTATGCTTAATTTATGTATTTAAAACTTATAGGTTTTCTAAAAAGAAAAGAAAGAAGCTTTACACATAAACTTTAATTACTCAAAGATTACCTTATTTTAAAATGTTTTAAAATAGCTATTTTAAAGCTCTTTTAAAGCCCAACAACATGATGTTAAGCAAAAGTATTTAAAATACATAGGGTGTCTAAAAAAAATGAAGTACTTTTTACACAAAAACTTTAACAACTCGAAAACTAACAAATACTGAAATGTTATAACATGGCCATTTTAAAGCTCTTTTAATGCTCTACAACCTTATTTAAAACATAAGTATTTAAAATATATAGGGATTTTAAAAAAAGAAGGAAGCTGTACACAAAAACTTCAATTACTCGAGAACATGCAAATTTTATAATGTTTTAATATTGTCATTTTTATGCTTTATAAATGCTTTAAAATCTTATGCCTAATTTATGTATTTGAAACTTATAGGTTTTCTAAAAAAAAAAGAAAGAAGCTTTACACATAAACTTTAATTACTCAAAGATTACCTTATTTTAAAATGTTTTAAAATAGCTATTTTAAAGCTCTTTTAAAGCCCAACAACATGATGTTAAGCAAATGTATTTAAAATAAGTTGGGTGTCTCAAAAAAATGAAGTACTTTGAACACAAAAACTTTAATAACTCGAAAACTAATAAATACTGAAATGTTATATAATGTTATTTTAAAGCTCTTTTAACGCTTGACAACCTAATTAAAAACATAAGTATTTTAAATATATAGGTTTTTAAAAAAAAAGGAGGAATCTTTACACAAAATGTTTAATTACTCGAGAAAATGCAAATTTTATAATGTTTTAATATTGTCATTTTTATGCTCTATAAATGCTTTAAAATCTTATGCCTAATTTATGTATTTAAAACTCATAGGTTTTCTAAAAAAAAAAAGAAAGAAGCTTTACACATAAACTTTAATTACTCAAAGATTACATTATTCGAAAATGTTTTAAAATAGCTATTTTAAAACTCTTTTCATGCCCAAAGACATGATGTTAAGCAAAAGTATTTAAAATACATAGGGTGTCTCAAAAAAATAAAGTACTTTTTACCACAAAAACTTTAACAACTCGAAAAATAACAAATACTGAAATGTTATAACATGGCCATTTTAAAGCTCTTTCAATTCTCTACAACCTTATTTAAAACATAAGTATTTAAAATATATAGGGATTTTGAAAAAAGGAAGGAAGCTGTACACAAAAACTTCAATTACTCGAGAACATGCAAATTTTATAATGTTTTAATATTGTCATTTTTAAGCTCTATAAATGCTTTAAAATCTTATGCTTTATTTATGTATTTAAAACTTATAGGTTTTCTAAAAAAAAAAGAAAGAAGCTTTACACATGAACTTTAATTACTCAAAGATTACATTATTCGAAAATGTTTTAAAATAGCTATTTTAAAACTCTTTTAATGCCAAACAACATGATGTTAAGAAAAGTATTTAAAATACATAGGGTGTCTCAAAAAAATGAAGTACTTTTTACCACAAAAACTTTAAAACTCGAAAACTAACAAATACTGAAATGTTATAACATGGCCATTTTAAAGCTCTTTTAATGCTCTACAACCTTATTTAAAACATAAGTATTTAAAATATATAGGGATTTTAAAACAAGGAAGGAAGCTGTACACAAAAACTTCAATTACTCAAAAACATGCAAATTTTATAATGTTTTAATATTGTCATTTTTAAGCTCTATAAATGCATTAAAATCTTATGCCTAATTTATGTATTTAAAACTGATAGGTTTTCTAAAAAAAAAAGAAAGAAGCTTTACACATGAACTTTAATTACTCAAAGATTACATTATTCGAAAATGTTTTAAAATAGCAATTTTAAAGCTCTTTTGAAGCCCAACAACATGATGTTAAGCAAAAGTATTTAAAATACATTGGGTGTATAAAAAAATGAAGTACTTTGAACACAAAAACTTTAATAACTCGAAAACTAATAAATACTGAAATGTTATATAATGTTATTTTAAAGCTCTTTTAACGCTTGACAACCTAATTAAAAACATAAGTATTTTAAATATATAGGTTTTAAAAAAAAAAAGGAGGAATCTTTACACAAAATGTTCAATTACTCGAGAAAATGCAAATTTTATAATGTTTTAATATTGTCATTTTTATGCTCTATAAATGCTTTAAAATCTTATGCCTAATTTATGTATTTAAAACTCATAGGTTTTCTAAAAAAAAAAAGAAAGAAGCTGTACACAAAAACTTCAATTACTCGAGAACATGCAAATTTTATAATGTTTTAATATTGTCATTTTTATGCTTTATAAATGCTTTAAAATCTTATGCCTAATTTATGTATTTGAAACTTATAGGTTTTCTAAAAAAAAAAGAAAGAAGCTTTACACATAAACTTTAATTACTCAAAGATTACCTTATTTTAAAATGTTTTAAAATAGCTATTTTAAAGCTCTTTTAAAGCCCAACAACATGATGTTAAGCAAATGTATTTAAAATAAGTTGGGTGTCTCAAAAAAATGAAGTACTTTTTACCACAAAAACTTTAACAACTCAAAAACTAACAAATACTGAAATGTTATAACATGGCCATTTTAAAGCTCTTTTAATGCTCTACAACCTTATTTAAAACATAAGTATTTAAAATATATAGGGATTTTGAAAAAAGGAAGGAAGCTGTACACAAAAACTTCAATTACTCGAGAACATGCAAATTTTATAATGTTTTAATATTGTCATTTTTATGCTTTATAAATGCTTTAAAATCTTATGCCTAATTTATGTATTTGAAACTTATAGGTTTTCTAAAAAAAAAAGAAAGAAGCTTTACACATAAACTTTAATTACTCAAAGATTACCTTATTTTAAAATGTTTTAAAATAGCTATTTTAAAGCTCTTTTAAAGCCCAACAACATGATGTTAAGCAAATGTATTTAAAATAAGTTGGGTGTCTCAAAAAAATGAAGTACTTTGAACAAAAAAACTTTAATAACTCGAAAACTAATAAATACTGAAATGTTATATAATGTTATTTTAAAGCTCTTTTAACGCTTGACAACCTAATTAAAAACATAAGTATTTTAAATATATAGGTTTTTAAAAAAAAAAGGAGGAATCTTTACACAAAATGTTCAATTACTCGAGAAAATGCAAATTTTATAATGTTTTAATATTGTCATTTTTATGCTCTATAAATGCTTTAAAATCTTATGCCTAATTTATGTATTTAAAACTCATAGGTTTTCTAAAAAAAAAAAGAAAGAAGCTTTACACATAAACTTTAATTACTCAAAGATTACATTATTCGAAAATGTTTTAAAATAGCTATTTTAAAACTCTTTTCATGCCCAAAGACATGATGTTAAGCAAAAGTATTTAGAATACATAGGGTGTCTCAAAAAAATAAAGTACTTTTTACCACAAAAACTTTAACAACTCGAAAAATAACAAATACTGAAATGTTATAACATGGCTATTTTAAAGCTCTCTTAATTCTCTACAACCTTATTTAAAACATAAGTATTTAAAATATATAGGGATTTTAAAAAAAGAAAGGAAGCTGTACACAAAAACTTCAATTACTCGAGAACATGCAAATTTTATAATGTTTTAATATTGTCATTTTTATGGTTTATAAATACTTTAAAATCTTATGCCTAATTTATGTATTTAAAACTTATAGGTTTTCTAAAAAAAAAAGAAAGAAGCTCTACACATAAACTTTAATTACTCAAAGATTACCTTATTTTAAAATGTTTTAAAATAGCTATTTTAAAGCTCTTTTAAAGCCCAACAACATGATGTTAAGCAAAAGTATTTAAAATACATTGGGTGTCTAAAAAAATGAAGTACTTTGAACACAAAAACTTTTAATAACTCGAAAACTAATAAATACTGAAATGTTATATAATGTTATTTTAAAGCTCTTTTAACGCTTGACAACCTAATTAAAAACATAAGTATTATAAATATATAGGTTTTAAAAAAAAAAGGAGGAATCTTTACACAAATACTTCAATTACTCAAAAACATGCAAATTTTATAATGTTTTAATATTGTCATTTTTAAGCTCTATAAATGCATTAAAATTTTATGCCTAATTTATGTATTTAAAACTCATAGGTTTTCTAAAAAAAATAAGAAAGAAGCTTTACACATAAACTTTAATTACTCAAAGATTACATTATTCGAAAATGTTTTAAAATAGCTATTTTAAAACTCTTTTAATGCCCAACAACATGATGATAAGAAAAGTATTTAAAATACATAGGTTGTCTCAAAAAAATGAAGAACTTTTTACCACAAAAACTTTAACAACTCGAAAACTAACAAATACTGAAATGTTATAACATGGCAATTTTAAAGCTCTTTTAATGCTCTACAACCTTATTTAAAACATAAGTATTTAAAATATATAGGGATTTTGAAAAAAGGTAGGAAGCTGTACACAAAAACTTCAATTACTCGAGAACATGCAAATTTTATAATGTTTTAATATTGTCATTTTTAGGCTCTATAAATGCTTTAAAATCTTATGCCTAATTTATGTATTTAAAACTTATAGGTTTTCTAAAAAAAAAGAAAGAAGCTTTACACATAAACTTTAATTACACAAAGATTACCTTATTTTAAAATGTTTTAAAATAGCTGTTTTAAAGCTCTTTTAAAGCCCAACAACATGATGTTAAGCAAATGTATTTAAAATACATAGGGTGTCTCAAAAAAATGAAGTACTTTTTACCACAAAAACTTTAACAACTCGAAAACTAACAAATACTAAAATGTTGTAACATGGCCATTTTAAAGCTCTCTTAATTCTCTACAACCTTATTTAAAACATAAGTATTTAAAATATATAGGGATTTTAAAAAAAAGAAGGAAGCTGTACACAAAAACTTCAATTACTCGAGAACATGAAAATTTTATAATGTTTTAATATTGTCAGTTTTATGCTTTATAAATGCTTTAAAATCTTATGCCTAATTTATGTATTTAAAACTTATAGGTTTTCTAAAAAAAAAAAGAAATAAGCTTTACACATAAACTTTAATTACTCAAAGATTACATTATTCGAAAATGTTTTAAAATAGCTATTTTAAAACTCTTTTAATGCCCAAAAACATGATGTTAAACAAAAGATTTAAAATACATAGGGTGTCTAAGAAAAATGAAGTACTTTTTTACCACAAAAACTTTAACAACTCGAAAACTAACAAATACTGAAATGTTATACCATTTACATTTTAAAGCTCTATTAATGCTCTACAACCTTATTTAAAACATAAGAATTTAAAATATATAAGGTTTTAAAAAAAATAGAAGGAATCTGTACACAAAAACTTCAGTAACTCGAGAACATGCAAATTTTATAATGTTTTATTATTGTCATTTTTAAGCTCTATAAACGTTTTAAAATCTTATGCCTAACTTTAGTATTTAAAACTTATAGGATTTCTAAAAAAAAAGAAAGATGCTGTACAAAAAATTAATTTTCTCAAAGAAGAACTTATTCCAAAATGATTTTAAATAGCTATTTTTAAGCACTTTTAATGCCCAACAACATGATGGTTAGCAAAAGTATTTAAAATACATAGTGTGTCTAAAAACAATGAAGTACTTTGTACACAAAAACTTTAATAACTCGAAAACTAACAAATACTAAAATGTTATAACATGGTCATTTTAAAGCTGTCACGTCCTAGTGACGATTCGATATACCAAAACGTACCATCCAATGATTGTGATTTGTCCTTCCGTCATATATACGAAAATTTTTGAAATTTTATCACTTATATATTTTTACTTGTACAAATTACACATACACATAGTTACGATACGATTATTAAAATAATTTACCTTTGTATAACATATAACCGTATAATAATTTACATTATATTCACTGTAAATTCTATTTTGTATTAAGTACTCTTATGAACGACCATCGATAAATATCATTTTTGGAAGCATACGGTAATAGTAGAACAAATGTCAATTGTCGTTCATAGAGAAACCTTTCTTACCGACAACTTAGGTCGGTAAGCGGATCTTTCGATAAGTGGAAGTCGGTAATACAGACTTCGTGCTCCTACATTACCGACACTTATTATTTAATACTTCGATAATATAATGATTATTACTAGCATTTGGCCTTATTTAAATGATTGCTACAAATAATATTATTACATATTTCATTTTTTTCTTCTAATTGAGAATAAACTCCAACAATTATTAATAATTAAATAAACAAATAGTTAATAACATTTATATAAAGCAATAATGCTAGCCAGCACATGAGATATTTCCACAGTCGTAATAAAGCACACGTGCAATGAAAGGAAATCTCTTGGCTCAAGTATAAGGCGTACGTGCAGTTCTGGGAATTTCTGCCTGATAGTAACCTGATACTTTAGTCGCTACCGGGAATTAGCGCTTGATAGTAAATGATATTTTTTCGAGGCAAATTCCATTCCCAGCTGACGACAGCAGTTTAGAGCTTGATTGTAACTAATATTTATTCACACGTGCAAACTTAAAAGATCAGCAGATTCCTTTCCCACGGGTTGGTAAAAGTCGGTAGTGGAGGAAGCACATAGCGCGAGTGGGGGTACCTCCCACTCGGCCGTACGGGGCTCGACGTGGGGAGCTTAGAGACTCCTCTCCGGCAGTCTACCGGCAACCTCTATACTCTTAACACTTAAATCTTAATTACCTCCGTTAATTATTTTATACTTATACATTTGTGCTTGAAAAGTCTCTCTTCCAACACGATTATTTCTTATACAAGACAAGTCTTTCTCAAGATAGTCTTTTTTATACGTTAACAATTTAATTATCTTGGAAGACAGACTTTCTCATAATATATAATAAATTATTAATAAAATATAGTTAATAATTTATCCAATTTACTATTATTGCTTGATTATACAATTTTTATGTAAGAGTTCGTACACGTCGCGCAGTTATAATCGATTATTACAATTTGCGTACAGTAAACGCACTTTAACACGCCACATTTATAATCCGTGTTACATTTGTAATATATCCGTGTGACAGTTACAACAAGTGATCAAATTGTGTAAACCACTTGTGAAACTCTTGTTTGTTTTAACATTGAAGAATATACTTTAGTTTTACCTATTAATCAAGTGATATTCATTTAATAACAAAACCTTTTTACACAGAAATCCTGTGACTACCTAATCAACGCAATTGATTCTAAGGAGCTTGGGTCCGTGGATTATCGGCATTCAGCACAAACCGTATTTTCTAAAGGACATATTCATCTATTTCAAGGGTAAGTACCCCTCATCCATCATAACCTTGCAAGTTATTGCCTCTTATTGGCTTCCCTAAGATCATCTAGCTCAGATCCCGAGTAAAGTCCGGCTCCACGGATTGACTCAAAATAGGGCACTCTTCTTAACCGCGTAAATTCTGAAAAGATTGACCGGGAAAAGGAAGATTAAAATTTGTTCTTACTCCTCTTGACAACCCATCTGGGACGTCACAAAGCTCTTTTAAAGCTCTACAACCTTCTTTAAAACATAAGTATTTAAAATATATAGGGATTTTAAAAAAAAGAAAGGAACTGCACACATACTCAAGAACAACAATATAATAATGTTTTATTATTGTCATTTTTTAAGTCTATAAATGCTTTAAAATCTTATGCCTAACTTAAGTATTTAAAACTTACAGGTTTTCTAAAAAAGATAGAAAGTAGCTGTACACATTAACTTTAATTACTCAAAGATTATCTTTTTTTAAAATGTTTTAAAATAGCCATTTTATAGCTCTTTTAATGCCCAACAACATGATGTTAAGCAAAAGTATTTAAAATACATAGGGTCTCTAAAAACAATGAAGTACTTTGTACACAAAAACTTTAATAACTCGAAAACTAACAAATACTGAAATGTTATAACATGGCTATTTTAAAGCTCTCTTAATTCTCTACAACCTTATTTAAAACATAAGTATTTAAAATATATAGGGATTTTAAAAAAAGAAAGGAAGCTGTACACAAAAACTTCAATTACTCGAGAACATGCAAATTTTATAATGTTTTAATATTGTCATTTTTATGGTTTATAAATACTTTAAAATCTTATGCCTAATTTATGTATTTAAAACTTATAGGTTTTCTAAAAAAAAAAGAAAGAAGCTCTACACATAAACTTTAATTACTCAAAGATTACCTTATTTTAAAATGTTTTAAAATAGCTATTTTAAAGCTCTTTTAAAGCCCAACAACATGATGTGTAAGCAAAAGTATTTAAAATACATTGGGTGTATAAAAAAATGAAGTACTTTGAACACAAAAACTTTTATAACTCGAAAACTAATAAATACTGAAATGTTATATAATGTTATTTTAAAGCTCTTTTAACGCTTGACAACCTAATTAAAAACATAAGTATTATAAATATATAGGTTTTAAAAAAAAAAAGGAGGAATCTTTACACAAAAACTTCAATTACTCAAAAACATGCAAATTTTATAATGTTTTAATATTGTCATTTTTAAGCTCTATAAATGCATTAAAATTTTATGCCTAATTTATGTATTTAAAACTCATAGGTTTTCTAAAAAAAATAAGAAAGAAGCTTTACACATAAACTTTAATTACTCAAAGATTACATTATTCGAAAATGTTTTAAAATAGCTATTTTAAAACTCTTTTAATTCCCAAGGACATGATGTTAAGAAAAGTATTTAAAATACATAGGTTGTCTCAAAAAAATGAAGAACTTTTTACCACAAAAACTTTAACAACTCGAAAACTAACAAATACTAAAATGTTATAACATGGCAATTTTAAAGCTCTTTTAATGCTCTACAACCTTATTTAAAACATAAGTATTTAAAATATATAGGGATTTTGAAAAAAGGAAGGAAGCTGTACACAAAAACTTCAATTACTCGAGAACATGCAAATTTTATAATGTTTTAATATTGTCATTTTTAGGCTCTATAAATGCTTTAAAATCTTATGCCTAATTTATGTATTTAAAACTTATAGGTTTTCTAAAAAAAAAGAAAGAAGCTTTACACATAAACTTTAATTACTCAAAGATTACCTTATTTTAAAATGTTTTAAAATAGCTATTTTAAAGCTCTTTTAAAGCCCAACAACATGATGTTAAGCAAATGTATTTAAAATACATAGGGTGTCTCAAAAAAATGAAGTACTTTGAACACAAAAACTTTAATAACTCGAAAACTAATAAATACTGAAATGTTATATAATGTTATTTTAAAGCTCTTTTAACGCTTGACAACCTAATTAAAAACATAAGTATTTTAAATATATAGGTTTTAAAAAAAAAAGGAGGAATCTTTACACAAAATGTTCAATTACTCGAGAAAATGCAAATTTTATAATGTTTTAATATTGTCATTTTTATGCTCTATAAATGCTTTAAAATCTTATGCCTAATTTATGTATTTAAAACTCATAGGTTTTCTAAAAAAAAAAGAAAGAAGCTTTAAACATAAACTTTAATTACTCAAAGATTACATTATTCGAAAATGTTATAAAATAGCTATTTTTAAACTCTTTTAATGCCCAAAGACATGATGTTAAGCAAAAGTATTTAAAATACATAGGGTGTTTAAAAACAATGAAGTACTTTGTACACAAAAACTTTAACAACTCGAAAACTAACAAATACTAAAATGTTATAACATGGCTATTTTAAAGCTCTCTTAATTCTCTACAACCTTATTTAAAACATAAGTATTTAAAATATATAGGGATTTTAAAAAAAGAAAGGAAGCTGTACACAAAAACTTCAATTACTCGAGAACATGCAAATTTTATAATGTTTTAATATTGTCATTTTTATGGTTTATAAATACTTTAAAATCTTATGCCTAATTTATGTATTGAAAACTTATAGGTTTTCTAAAAAAAAAAGAAAGAAGCTCTACACATAAACTTTAATTACTCAAAGATTACCTTATTTTAAAATGTTTTAAAATAGCTATTTTAAAGCTCTTTTAAAGCCCAACAACATGATGTGTAAGCAAAAGTATTTAAAATACATTGGGTGTATAAAAAAATGAAGTACTTTGAACACAAAAACTTTTATAACTCGAAAACTAATAAATACTGAAATGTTATATAATGTTATTTTAAAGCTCTTTTAACGCTTGACAACCTAATTAAAAACATAAGTATTATAAATATATAGGTTTTAAAAAAAAAAAGGAGGAATCTTTACACAAAAACTTCAATTACTCAAAAACATGCAAATTTTATAATGTTTTAATATTGTCATTTTTAAACTCTATAAATGCATTAAAATTTTATGCCTAATTTATGTATTTAAAACTCATAGGTTTTCTAAAAAAAATAAGAAAGAAGCTTTACACGTAAACTTTAATTACTCAAAGATTACATTATTCGAAAATGTTTTAAAATAGCTATTTTAAAACTCTTTTAATTCCCAAGGACATGATGTTAAGAAAAGTATTTAAAATACATAGGTTGTCTCAAAAAAATGAAGAACTTTTTACCACAAAAACTTTAACAACTCGAAAACTAACAAATACTAAAATGTTATAACATGGCAATTTTAAAGCTCTTTTAATGCTCTACAACCTTATTTAAAACATAAGTATTTAAAATATATAGGGATTTTGAAAAAAGGAAGGAAGCTGTACACAAAAACTTCAATTACTCGAGAACATGCAAATTTTATAATGTTTTAATATTGTCATTTTTAGGCTCTATAAATGCTTTAAAATCTTATGCCTAATTTATGTATTTAAAACTTATAGGTTTTCTAAAAAAAAAGAAAGAAGCTTTACACATAAACTTTAATTACTCAAAGATTACCTTATTTTAAAATGTTTTAAAATAGCTATTTTAAAGCTCTTTTAAAGCCCAACAACATGATGTTAAGCAAATGTATTTAAAATACATAGGGTGTCTCAAAAAAATGAAGTACTTTGAACACAAAAACTTTAATAACTCGAAAACTAATAAATACTGAAATGTTATATAATGTTATTTTAAAGCTCTTTTAACGCTTGACAACCTAATTAAAAACATAAGTATTTTAAATATATAGGTTTTAAAAAAAAAAAGGAGGAATCTTTACACAAAATGTTCAATTACTCGAGAAAATGCAAATTTTATAATGTTTTAATATTGTCATTTTTATGCTCTATAAATGCTTTAAAATCTTATGCCTAATTTATGTATTTAAAACTCATAGGTTTTCTAAAAAAAAAAGAAAGAAGCTTTAAACATAAACTTTAATTACTCAAAGATTACATTATTCGAAAATGTTATAAAATAGCTATTTTTAAACTCTTTTAATGCCCAAAGACATGATGTTAAGCAAAAGTATTTAAAATACATAGGGTGTCTAAAAACAATGAAGTACTTTGTACACAAAAACTTTAATAACTCGAAAACTAACAAATACTAAAATGTTATAACATGGTCATTTTAAAGCTCTTTTAATGCTCTACAACCTTATTTAAAACATAAGTATTTAAAATATATAGGGTTTTAAAAAAAAGGAAGGAATCTGTACACAAAAACTTCAATTACTCGAGAACATGCAAAATTTATAATGTTTTAATATTGTCATTTTAAAGCTCTATAAATGCTTTAAAATCTTATTCTAAACTTAAGTCTTTAAAACTCATAGGTTTTCTAAAAAAAAAGACAGATTCTGTACAATAACTTAATTTTTCTAAGAAGAACTTATTTCAAAATGTTTTTAAATAGCCATTTTTAGGCTCTTTTAATGCCCAACAACATGATGTTAAACAAAAGATTTAAAATACATAGGGTGTCTAAGAAAAATGAAGTACTTTTTTACCACAAAAACTTTAATAACTCGAAAACTAACAAATACTGAAATGTTATACCATTTACATTTTAAAGCTCTATTAATGCTCTACAACCTTATTTAAAACATAAGAATTTAAAATATATAAGGTTTTAAAAAAAATAGAAGGTATCTGTACACAAAAACTTCAGTAACTCGAGAACATGCAAATTTTATAATGTTTTATTATTGTCATTTTTAAGCTCTATAAACGTTTTAAAATCTTATGCCTAACTTTAGTATTTAAAACTTATAGGATTTCTAAAAAAAAAGAAAGATGCTGTACAAAAAATTAATTTTCTCAAAGAAGAACTTGTTCCAAAATGATTTTAAATAGCTATTTTTAAGCACTTTTAATGCCCAACAACATGATGGTTAGCAAAAGTATTTAAAATACATAGTGTGTCTAAGAAAAATGAAGTACTTTGTACACAAAAACTTTAATAACTCGAAAACTAACAAATACTAAAATGTTATAACATGGTCATTTTAAAGCTGTCACGTCCTAGTGACGATTCGATATACCAAAACGTACCATCCAATGATTGTGATTTGTCCTTCCGTCATATATACGAAAATTTTTGAAATTTTATCACTTATATATTTTTACTTGTACAAATTACACATACACATAGTTACGATACGATTATTAAAATAATTTACCTTTGTATAACATATAACCGTATAATAATTTACATTATATTCACTGTAAATTCTATTTTGTATTAAGTACTCTTATGAACGACCATCGATAAATATCATTTTTGGCAGCATACGGTAATAGTTGAACAAATGTCAATTGTCGTTCATAGAGAAACCTTTCTTACCGACAACTTAGGTCGGTAAGCGGATCTTTCGATAAGTGGAAGTCGGTAATACCGACTTCGTGCTCCTACATTACCGACACTTATTATTTAATACTTCGATAATATAATGATTATTACTAGCATTTGGCCTTATTTAAATGATTGCTACAAATAATATTATTACATATTTCATTTTTTTCTTCTAATTGAGAATAAACTCCAACAATTATTAATAATTAAATAAACAAATAGTTAATAACATTTATATAAAGCAATAATGCTAGCCAGCACATGAGATATTCCCACAGTCGTAATAAAGCACACGTGCAATGAAAGGAAATCTCTTGGCTCAAGTATAAGGCGTACGTGCAGTTCTGGGAATTTCTGCCTGATAGTAACCTGATACTTTAGTCGCTACCGGGAATTAGCGCTTGATAGTAAATGATATTTTTTCGAGGCAAATTCCATTCCCAGCTGACGACAGCAGTTTAGAGCTTGATTGTAACTAATATTTATTCACACGTGCAAACTTAAAAGATCAGCAGATTCCTTTCCCACGGGTTGGTAAAAGTCGGTAGTGGAGGAAGCACATAGCGCGAGTGGGGGTACCTCCCACTCGGCCGTACGGGGCTCGACGTGGGGAGCTTAGAGACTCCTCTCCGGCAGTCTACCGGCAACCTCTATACTCTTAACACTTAAATCTTAATTACCTCCGTTAATTATTTTATACTTATACATTTGTGCTTGAAAAGTCTCTCTTCCAACACGATTATTTCTTATACAAGACAAGTCTTTCTCAAGATAGTCTTTTTTATACGTTAACAATTTAATTATCTTGGAAGACAGACTTTCTCATAATATATAATAAATTATTAACAAAATATAGTTAATAATTTATCCAATTTACTATTATTGCTTGATTATACAATTTTTATGTAAGAGTTCGTACACGTCGCGCAGTTATAATCGATTATTACAATTTGCGTACAGTAAACGCACTTTAACACGCCACATTTATAATCCGTGTTACATTTGTAATATATCCGTGTGACAGTTACAACAAGTGATCAAATTGTGTAAACCACTTGTGAAACTCTTGTTTGTTTTAACATTGAAGAATATACTTTAGTTTTACCTATTAATCAAGTGATATTCATTTAATAACAAAACCTTTTTACACAGAAATCCTGTGACTACCTAATCAACGCAATTGATTCTAAGGAGCTTGGGTCCGTGGATTATCGGCATTCAGCACAAACCGTATTTTCTAAAGGACATATTCATCTATTTCAAGGGTAAGTACCCCTCATCCATCATAACCTTGCAAGTTATTGCCTCTTATTGGCTTCCCTAAGATCATCTAGCTCAGATCCCGAGTAAAGTCCGGCTCCACGGATTGACTCAAAATAGGGCACTCTTCTTAACCGCGTAAATTCTGAAAAGATTGACCGGGAAAAGGAAGATTAAAATTTGTTCTTACTCCTCTTGACAACCCCATCTGGGACGTCACAAAGCTCTTTTAAAGCTCTACAACCTTCTTTAAAACATAAGTATTTAAAATATATAGGGATTTTAAAAAAAAGAAAGGAACTGCACACATAAACTTCAATTACTCGAGAACAACCAAATATAATAATGTTTTATTATTGTCATTTTTTAAGTCTATAAATGCTTTAAAATCTTATGCCTAACTTAAGTATTTAAAACTTACAGATTTTCTAAAAAGATAGAAAGTAGCTGTACACATTAACATTAATTACTCAAAGATTATCTTTTTTTAAAATGTTTTAAAATAGCCATTTTATAGCTCTTTTAATGCCCAACAACATGATGTTAAGCAAAAGTATTTAAAATACATAGGGTCTCTAAAAACAATGAAGTACTTTGTACACAAAAACTTTAATAACTCGAAAACTAACAAATACTGAAATGTTATAACATTTACATTTTAAAGCTCTTTTAATGCTCTACAACCTTATTTAAAACATAAGTATTTAAAATATATAAGGTTTTAAAAAAAATAGAAGGAATCTGTACACAAAAACTTCAGTAACTCGAAAATTAACAAATACTGAAATGTTATACCATGGTTATTTTAAAGCTCTTTTAATGCTTTACAACCTTATTTAAAACATAAGTATTAAAAATAAATAACGTTTTTAAAAAAAAGGAAGGCAACTGTACACAAAAACTTCAATTACGCGAGAACAAGCAAATATAATTATGTTTTTATATTGTCATTTTTAAGCTTTATAAACCTTTTAAAATCTTATGCCTAACTTTAGTATTTAAAACTTATAGGTTTTCTAAAGAAAAAAGAAAGAAGCTTTACACATAAACTTTAATTACTCAAAGATTACCTTATTTTAAAATGTTTTAAAATAGCCATTTTAAAGCTCTTTTAATGCTTAACAACATGATGTTAAGCAAAAGTATTTAAAATACATAGGGTGTCTAAAAACAATGAAGTACTTTGTATACAGAAACTTTAATAACTCGAAAACTAACAAATACTGAGATGTTATAACATGGTCATTTTAAAGCTTTTTAATGCTTGACAATCTAATTAAAAACATAAATATTTTAAATATATATGGGTTTTTTAAAAAAAAGAAATGAAGCTGTACACAAAAACTTCAATTACTCGAGAACATGCAAATTTTATAATGTTTTAATATTGTCATTTTCAAGCTCTAAAAATGCTTTAAAATCTTATGCTAAACTTAAGTCTTTAAAACTCATAGGATTTCTAAAAAAAAAGAAATATGCTGTACAAAAAATTAATTTTCTCAAAGAAGAACTTATTCCAAAATGATTTCAAATAGCTATTTTGAAGCACTTTTAATGCCCAACAACATGATGGTTAGCAAAAGTATTTAAAATACATAGTGTGTCTAAAAACAATGAAGTACTTTGTACACAAAAACTTTAATAACTCGAAAACTAACAAATACTAAAATGTTATAACATGGTCACTTGAAAGCTCTTTTAATGCTCTACGACCTTATTTAAAACACAAGTATTTAAAATATATAACGTTTTTAAAAAAAAGGAAGGAAGCTGTAAACAAAAACTTCAATTACTCGAAAAAAAGCAAATATAACAATGTTTTATTATTGTCATTTTTTAAGTCTATAAATGCTTTAAAATCTTATGCCTAACTTAAGTATTTAAAACTTACAGGTTTTCTAAAAAAGATAGAAAGTAGCTGTACACATTAACTTTAATTACTCAAAGATTATCTTTTTTTAAAATGTTTTAAAATAGCCATTTTATAGCTCTTTTAATGCCCAACAACATGATGTTAAGCAAAAGTATTTAAAATACATAGGGTCTCTAAAAACAATGAAGTACTTTGTACACAAAAACTTTAATAACTCGAAAACTAACAAATTCTAAATTTTATTATAATGTCATTTTAAAGCTCTTTTAATGCTATACAACCTGATTTAAAACTTAAGTATTTAAAATACATACGGTTTTTAAAAAACCAAAATAAATCTGTACAATTAAACTTCAATTACTCGAAAAATAAAAAATTGTAAAATAATTTAATGAAGACATTTTAAAGTTGTCATTTAAAAGCAGTAATTTTAAAGCTCTTTTAATGCCCTACAACTTGATAATAACATAATATTTATATACATATGGAGTTTAGAAAAAAAGAATGAAGCTGTACAATTAAACTTCAATTACTCGAAAAATAAAAAATTTAAAAAAAATTTAATGCAGACATTTTAAAAATGTCATTTTAAAGCAGTAATTTTAAAGCTCTTATGATGCTATACAACTTGATGATAACATAATTATTTAATATACATACGGTGTTTAGAAAAAAAGAAGGAAGCTGTACAGATAAACTTTAATTTCTCAAAGACTAACTTATTTTAAAATGTTTTAAAATTGCCATTTAAAAGCTCTTTATATGCTTAACAACATAGTGCTAAACATATATATTTAATATAAATAGGTTGTCTACATAAAAATAAGTAATCTGTACACTTAAGCTTTAATTACTTAAAGGCAAACAAATTTTAAAAATATATAAATAAGCTATTTTAAAGCTTTTTAAATGCTCAAATACCTTATGCTAAACTTAAGTATTCAAAACTTATATGTTTTCTAAAAAAAAAAGAAAACAGTTGTACATATAAACTTTAATTTCTCAAAGACTAACTTATTTAAAAATGTTTTAAAATAGCTATTTTTAAACTCATTTAATGCCCAACAAGATGATGTTAAACAAATGTATTTAAAATAAATAGGGTGTCTAATAAAAAAAGAAGAACTTTTTACACAAAATCTTTATTAACTCGAAAACTAACAAATTCTAAATATTATATAATGTCATTTTAAAGTTCTTTAATTCTCTACAACATAATTTAAAACTTTGGTATTTAAAATACATACGGTTTTTAAAAAACAAGAAGGAATCTGTACACAAAAACTTAATTACTCGAAAAATAACAAATATTAAAATAATTTAATGCAGACATTTTAAAGTTGTCATTTTGAAGCAGTAATTTTAAAGCTCTTTCAATGCCCTACAACTTGATTCTAAACATAATTATTTAATATACATAGAGTTTTTAGAAAAGAAGAAGGAATCAGTACACATAAACTTTAATTTCTCAAAGACTAACAAAATTTAAAATGTTTTAAAATTGTCATTTTTAAGATCTTTAATGCTCAACAACCTTATGTTAAGCTTAAGTATTTAAAACTTATAAGTTTTCTAAAAAAAAAAAGAAAGAAGTTGTACACATAAACTTTAATTTCTAAGAGACTAACTTATTTCAAAATGTTTTAAAATAGCTATTTTTAAAGCTCTTTTATGGCCCAAAAAGATGATGTAAAGCAAAAGTATTTAAAATACATTGGGTGTCTAAAAAAAAGAAGTTCTTTGTACACAAGAACTTTATTAACTCGAAAACTAACAAATTCTATAATATTTAAACATGGTTATTTTAAGCTCTTTTAATGCTATACAACCTGATTTAAAACTTAAGTATTTAAAATATATACGGTTTTTATAAAAAAGAAGGATTCTGTACACAAAAATTTTAATTACTCGAACTAACAAATTTTAAAATAATTTAATGCAGTCATTTTAAATTTGTCATTTTAAGTCAGTAATTTAAAGCTCTATCAATGACCAAAAACTTGATGATAAAGAAAATTATTAAATATACATAGAGTGTTTAGGAAAAAGATGGAAGCTGTACATATAAACTTTAATTTCTCAGAGACTAACTTATTTCAAAATGTTTTAAAATAGCCATTTAAAAGCTCTTTTAATGCCTAACAACATGATGTTAAGCAAAAGTATTGAAAATACATAGAGTGTTTAAAAAAAAAGAAGAACATTGTACACAAATCCTTTAATAACTCGAAAACTAACAGATTCTAAAATGTTATAACATGGTCATTTAAAAGCTCTTCTAATGTTTTACAATTTGATTCAAAACCTAAATATTAAAAATATATACGGTTTTTAAAAAACAAGAAGGAATCTGTACACATAACTTAAATTACTCGAAAAATAAAAAATTTTAAAATAATTTAATGCAGACATTTTAAAGATGTCATTTTAAAGCAGTAATTTTAAAGCTCTTATGATGCCCTACAACTTGATGATAACATAAATATTTAATATACATACGGTGTTAAGAAAAAAAGAAGGAAGCTGTACAGATAAACTTTAATTTCTCAAAGACTAACTTATTTTAAAATGTTTTAAAATTGCCATTTAAAAGCTCTTTATATGCTTATCAACATAGTGCTAAACATATATATTACATATAAATAGGTTGTCTAAATAAAAGAAGTAATCTGTACACTTAAGCTTTAATTACCTAAAGGCAAACAAATTTTAAAAGATATTAATAAGCTGTTTGAAAGCTCTTTAAAAGCCCAACAACTTTATGCTAAACTTAAGTATTTAAAACTTATAGGTTTTTTAAAAAAAAAAAAGAAAGAAGCTGTACACATAAACTTTAATTCTCAAGAATAACTGATTTCAAAATGTTTTAAAATAGCCAGATTAAAGCTCTTTTAATGCCTAACCGATGATGTTAAGCAAAAGTATTTTAAAATACATCGAGGGTCTAAAAAAAAGAAGAACTTTTTACCACAAAAACGTTTACAACTCGAAAAATAACAAATACTGAAATGTTATAACATGGCCATTTTAAAGCTCTTTCAATTTCTACAACCTTATTAAAACATAAGTATTTAAAATATATAGGGATTTGAAAAAAGGAAGACAGCTGTACACAAAAACTTCCATTACTCGAGAACATGCAAATTTTATAATGTTTTAATATTGTCATTTTTATGCTTTATAAATGCTTTAAAATCTTATGCCTAATTTATGTATTTGAAACTTATAGGTTTTCTAAAAAAAAAAGAAAGAAGCTTTACACATAAACTTTAATTACTCAAA
>QUOH01000007.1:301757-321421 GCA_010416925.1 Polistes metricus | reverse complement strand
TTGTAGAGCATTAAAAGAGCTTTAAAATGACTATGTTATAACATTTTAAAATTTGTTAGTTTTCGAGTTATTAATTTTTTGTGTACAAGTTCTTCTTTTTTTTTAAAAACCCTATGAATTTAAAATATTTAAGTTTTAAATCTGGTTGTAGAGCATTAAAAGAGCTTTAAAATGACCATGTTATACCATTTTAGAATTTGTTTAGTTTCGAGTTATTAAAGTTTGTGTAGCACAATACTCCTTTTTTTTAGGACCACCCTATGTATTTTAAATACTTTTGCTCAAGATCATGTTGTAGGCATTAAAAAAGTTTTGAAATGGGTTTTTAAAAACATTTTAAAATAAGTAGGTCTTGAGAAATTAAAATTTATGTACAGCTTCATTCTTTTTTTTTGAAAACCCTATAAGTTTTAAAAACTTAAGTTCCGCTTACGATTTTAGAGCATTAAAAAAGTATTAAATTGACCATGTTTTAACATTTAAAAATTTTTTGTTTTCGAGTTATTGAAGTTTTTGTGTACTGATTCCTACTATATTTTTAAAAACCCTATATATTTTAAAATTCTTAGATTTTCATCAGGTTGTAGAGCATTAAAATTGTTTAAAATGCTATGTTATAACATTTTAAAATTTGTTAGTTTTCGAGAAATAATGTTTTTGTGTTACAAAGTTCTCCTCCTTTTTAGACATCCTATGTATTTCAAAAACTTTTGTTAACATTATGGGTTAGGCATTAGAAGAGCATTAAAATGACCACTGTTTTAATATTTTAAAATTTTTAAGTTTCGAGAATTGAAGTTTTTGTGTACAGATTCCTTCTATTTTTTATAAAAAACCCTATTGAATTTAAATATTTAAGTTTTAAATCAGGTTGTAGCGCATTAAAATTGCTTTAAAATGACCATGTTATAACATTTTAAAATTTGTTAGTTTTCGAGTTATTAATGTTTTTGTGAACAAAGTACTCCTCCTTTTTTAGACATCCTATGTATTTCAAAAACTTTTGCTTAACATTATGTGGTTATGCATTAAAAGAGCATTAAAATGACACTGTTATAATATTTTAAAATTTGTAAGTTTTCGAGTAATTGAAGTTTTTGTGTACAGATTCCTTCTTTTTTTAAAAAAACCCTATGAATTTCAATATTTAAGTTTTAAATCTGGTTGTAGAGCATTAAAAGAGCTTTAAAATGACCATGTTATAACATTTTAGAATTTGTTAGTTTTCGAGTTATTAAAGTTTTTGTGTAGAAAGTACTCCTTTTTTTTAGACACCCTATGTATTTTAAATACTTTTGCTCAAGATCATGTTGTAGGCCATTAAAAGAGTTTTAAAATGGCTTTTTAAAACATTTTAAAATAAGTAGGTCTTTAAGAAATTAAAATTTATGTGTACAGCTTCATTCTTTTTTTTTAGAAAACCTATAAGTTTTAAATACTTATGTTCAGCTTACGATTTTAGAGCATTAAAAAAGTTTTAAGATGACCATGTTTTAACATTTTAAAATTTGTTAGTTTTCGAGTAATTGAAGTTTTTGTGTACTGATTGCTACTATATTATTAAAAAACCCTATATATTTTAAATACTTAGGTTTTAAATCAGGTTGTAGAGCATTAAAATTGCTTTAAAATGACCATGTTATAACATTTTTGAATTTGTTAGTTTTTGAGTTATTAATGTTCTTGTGTACAATGTTCTTCTTCTATTTTAGACACCCTATGTATTTCAAAATTTTTGCTAACATCATGTTGTTATGCATTAAAAGAGCTTTAAAATGACCATTTTATAAAATTTTAAAATATGCTTGTAAACGTCTCATGCAGGTTCGTGCACTTTGGCGCCTGCACCGGTGTGCGTGCGGATGTTTATTTAGGATATCGGCGTTCTTAAGATTAAGTGTGAGGAACAGAGGCTGTATGCGTCACCCATGGAGGGGGGCCGATGTTCCGTTGTTCGATGGGAAAGTACAAAAGGGCAGTCGGACAATACGGGTGGTGGTAAGAAGTAGCAGTTAGTTAATCTTATGTTCTTATGTGCTGTGGTAGTAGGAAGTAGGAGTGAGTTAATCTTATGTTCTTATGTGTTGAGGAGTTTACAAATTCAGAAGTGGGATGTTTACAAATTTCAGAAGTGGGATGTTTACAAATTTCAGAAGTGGGATTCGAACTCGCTAAATTAGAAATTCGCGATTCACGCGTGTGTTATGAAAAGTGGGATAAGATTCACGTTCAGTTTCGAGTTAAGACTTAAGGTCAAGTTTAAGATCCTCTAAGTTTTATGGACGTTCGGTAATTTTACGATTTATTGTGTTACGCGTCGTGTGTGAATTAGAGGTCTGTTAGTGAATTCGGGATCAAAGGATACTGGACGAAAACATTAAGATGAGTACACTGAAAGTGAACCAGCTTAAGGACATGCTCAGTGCAAAGAATTTAAGTACGACCGGAAATAAGACCGAGTTGGTTAAGCGGTTATTAGAGGCAGGAACGCCTGCTGCAGATTTATGTTTAACGTCGGGAGGCACTTGTGAAGAATCGGACGAGCAGACCGAAGTCATGTCGGTACAAGGTTTGAATTACGTACCACCCCCTAACCCCGCATCTACGGAAATGGAATTGTTACGGCGGGCACGGGATTTAGCTGAGCGAGAAGCTGATCTCTTACGTAGGGAGTTGGAATTTTTAAGAAGGACGCCTCAGTCAGTGATAAGTGAAACGGAAAGATCCAGGGTGAAGAAGTGGCAAGATATTAAGGAGTTAATCGGTGAATTCGACGGCAGTGATATCGAATTCGACCGATGGGAGAAGCAGGTCAAAGGACTGCTTGCCAGTTACGATCTGGATGCACCTAGTTCTAAGGCCCTAGTTTGTAGCCGACTAAGAGGAAAGGCCTTAAAATGGTATCACTCGCGAGAGGATTGCGTTGATTTGAGCAGCAACGACCTTTTGCGCGAGCTTAGGAAGATGTTTGGGCAGCAAGTTGATCCCCTAATTTTACGGCGCAAACTCGAGGCGAGAGTGTGGAAGCCTACCGAGAGTTTACGGATTATGTGCATGACAAGGTGACATTAGCTAATCGCATCCCGATTGATGAAAAAGAAATAATTAGCTACGTGATCGACGGTATCCCAAGCCAGGAGTTACGCACTCAGGCCAAGGTGCAATGTTATGCATCGTTGGAATCCATGATAACAGCATTCGCGAGTGTGTCGGCACCGAGGGAGACGCTTCATCGGCGGCCGACGGGAGAAGGAAAAAGAAAACCGATCGACCATAAGAGGCCGTCGGAGGAAAATTATGCCAGATGCTTCAACTGTGGAGAGACAGGACATTTTGCGAGGAACTGCCCCCGTCCGAAGAGGGAAAGAGGCAGCTGCTACAAGTGCGGTAAACATGGACATCTTAGACCGGAATGCCCGGAGAAGGGTGGCGAGGTCCACAGCGTCACCAGGAACGTGACCACCGATGACGACTACATCAAGAAGATAACTTATGATGTCGATTCAGGCAATATACACTACATCTTAGTTTTAGACACCTTATTGGATTCCGGCAGCCCCGTGAGTTTCATAAAGAAAGGGTTAGTGATGGGACCGATCAACTCTGCGCCGGAACTCGGAAGTGAATATTATGGTATTAATAATAGTCGTCTGCAAGTACACGGCTCGATACAAGTTAGTTTAAAATTAGATGACGGCGAAAGGGTTGGCACTCGTCTGTTGGTAGTACCAGATACTACAATGGTGAACTCCGTTATTTTAGGTCGCGACGCATTAAAAAAATGCGGATTAGTTTTTAGCAGAAAAGATAAGCGCTCCGAGGGAGAGGTAGTGATAGATCAGATTATGAATATAGAAATAGATGATTCCACCGATAATCAAATTACCGAATTAGACATTAATCCCGAAATCGCGGTGGAAAAACAAAATGAATTAAAGGAAATCTTAAAGGTAAATTACTTAGATGCACCTCGTCCGGAAAAACCTAGAATAAGCATGGAGCCGAAATTAACATTACAAGAGCATAAGCCATTTCATTTATCTCCCCGTCGCTTATCGTCTGTCGAGAAAAACCAAGTTAGGGAAATAATAGGAGATTTGCTAGAAAGAGGAATAATTCGACTGAGCGAATCGGATTACGCGTCCCCTATTGTATTAGTCAAAAAGAAAAACGGTAAGAATAGGATGTGCGTCGATTACCGAGCGTTAAATAAAGTCACAATAAGCGAACGCGATTTAAAAGCAATTAGGAATAAGGCCGAAGATAGAATGGCTGAGAAGCAAAATTACAACAAGAGGTATTATGATAAACGCCATCATAGGATACGGTCAGAATTTGATGTCGGTGATTATGTGGTGATAAGAAATTTTGATAGCACTGTAGGGATTGGAAAAAAACTGATACCAAAATTTAGGGGTCCGTACGAGGTTATAAAGAAATTACGAAACGATAGGTATGTAGTTGCCGATATAAGAGGCTTCCAAATATCTCAAAGACCGTATCAGGGAACATGGGAATATTGTAACATGCGTCCCTGGCGAGGAACGGAACGGGCCAAAGAATAAATATTATTTTAGTTATTGATTAGATCGAAAAGAAAAAAAAAAAAGGAAAAAGAAATATTGTATCCGAGTGATTTTATTTCTTATGTATGCGTTTATTTAATCTTTAGACCCTTTTATATCAGTATTTTTAAGACCTTTTATACTAGCCTTGCGTTTGTGTTTATTTTGTAATTGTATTTCTTATGTATGGATTATCTTATATTTTTATTCTTTCAGATTATTACTTTTATTTATATATTAATTTTTGATTGTATTCTTATGTTTGTATTCATGTACTTCTTATGTATGTATTAACCTTATGTTCATGTTCATCTTACGTTGCGCCTTTATGTATGTGTGATGGTCTAGTGACCGAGGGCGGTCACCGTCAGGACTGGCCGATTGTAAACGTCTCATGCAGGTTCGTGCACTTTGGCGCCTGCACCGGTGTGCGTGCGGATGTTTATTTAGGATATCGGCGTTCTTAAGATTAAGTGTGAGGAACAGAGGCTGTATGCCTCACCCATGGAGGGGGGCCGATGTTCCGTTGTTCGATGGGAAAGTACAAAAGGGCAGTCGGACAATACGGGTGGTGGTAAGAAGTAGCAGTTAGTTAATCTTATGTTCGTATGTGCTGTGGTAGTAGGAAGTAGGAGTGAGTTAATCTTATGTTCTTATGTGTTGAGGAGTTTACAAATTTCAGAAGTGGGATGTTTACATGCTTGTTTGCGAGTAATTGGAGTTTTTGTGTACAGATACCTTCTTTCTTTTTATATATAAAGACCCTATATTTTTTAAAAATCTATGTTTTAAATCTGGTTGTAGAGCATTAAAAGAGCTTTTAGGTGACCATGTTATAACATTTATAATTTGTTAGTTCTCGAGTTATTAATGTTTTTGTGTACAAAGTTCTTCTTCTTTTTTAGACACCCTATGTATTTTAAATACTTTTGCTCAAGATCATGTTGTAGTCCATTAAAAGAGTTTTAAAATGGCTTTTTAAAACATTTTAAAATAAGTAGGTCTTTGAGAAATTAAAATTTATGTGTACAGCTTCATTCTTTTTTTTTAGAAAACCTATAAGTTTTAAATACTTATGTTCAGCATACGATTTTAGAGCATTAAAAAAGATTTTAAATTACCATGTTTTAACATTTTAAAATTTGTTAGTTTTCGAGTAATTCAAGTTTTTGTGTACTGATTCCTACTTTATTTTTAAAAAACCCTATATATTTTAAATACATAGGTTTTAAATCAGGTTGTAGAGCAATAAAATTGCTATAAAATGACACGTTATAACATTTTTGAATTTGTTAGTTTTCGAGTTATTAATGTTTTTGTGTACAATGTTCTTTTTCTATTTTAGACACCCTATGTATTTCATAATTTTTGCTTAACATCATGTTGTTATGCATTAAAAGAACTTTAAAATGACCATTTTATAACATTTTAAAATATGCTTGTTTGCGAGTAATTTAAGTTTATGTGCACAGATTTCTTCTTTTTTTAAAAAAACTCTATGAATTTTAATATTTAAGTTTTAAATCTGGTTGTAGAGCATTAAAAGAGCTTTAAAATGACTATGTTATAACATTTTAGAATTTGTTAGTTTTCGAGTTATTAATGTTTTTGTGTACAAAGTTCTTCTTTTTTTTTAAAAAACCCTATGAATTTAAATATTTAAGTTTTAAATCTGGTTGTAGAGCATTAAAAGAGCTTTAAAATGTCCATGTTATAACATTTTAGAATTTGTTAGTTTTCGAGTTATTAAAGTCTTGTGTAGACAATACTCCTTTTTTTTAGACACACTATGTATTTTAAATACTTTTGCTCAAGATCATGTTGTAGGCCATTAAAAAAGTTTTGAAATGGCTTTTTAAAACATTTTAAAATAAGTAGGTCTTTGAGAAATTAAAATTTATGTGTACAGCTTCATTCTTTTTTTTTTAGAAAACCTATAAGTTTTAAATACTTATGTTCAGCTTACGATTTTAGAGCATTAAAAAAGTTTTAAATTGACCATGTTTTAACATTTTAAAATTTTTTAGTTTTCGAGTAATTGAAGTTTTTGTGTACTGATTCCTACTATATTTTTAAAAAACCCTATATATTTTAAATTCTTAGGTTTTAAATCAGGTTGTAGAGCATTAAAATTGCTTTAAAATGACCATGTTATAACATTTTTGAATTTGTTAGTTTTCGAGTTATTAATGTTTTTGTGTACAATGTTCTTCTTCTATTTTAGACACCCTATGTATTTCAAAATTTTTGCTTAACATCATGTTGTTATGCATTAAAAGAGCTTTAAAATGACCATTTATAACATTTTAGAATTTGTTAGTTTTCGAGTTATTAAAGTTTTGTGTAGACAATACTCCTTTTTTTTAGACACCCTAGGTAATTTAAATACTTTTGCTCAAGATCATGTTGTAGGCCATTAAAAGAGTTTTAAAATGGCTTTTTAAAACATTTTAAAATAAGTAGGTCTTTGAGAAATTGAAATTTATGTGTACAGCTTCATTCTTTTTTTTTTAGAAAACCTATAAGTTTTAAATACTTATGTTTAGCTTACGATTTTAGAGCATTAAAAAAGTTTTAAATTGACCATGTTTTAACATTTTAAAATTTTTTAGTTTTCGAGTAATTGAAGTTTTTGTGTACTGATTTCTACTATATTTTTAAAAAACCCTATATATTTTAAATACTTAGGTTTTAAATCAGGTTGTAGAGCATTAAAGTTGCTTTAAAATGACCATGTTATAAAATTTTTGAATTTGTTATTTTTCGAGTTATTATAGTTTTTGTGTACAGAAGACTTCTTTTTTTTTAGACACCCTATATATTTTAAATACTTTTGCTTAAAATCATGTTGTTATGCATTAAAATAGCTTTAAAATTAACATTTTATAACATTTAAAAATATGCTTGTTTTTAAGGAATTAGAGTTTTCGTGTACAGATTCCTTCTTTTTTTTTTTAAAGACTCTATATTTTTAAAAAATTTAAGTTTTAAATCTGGTTGTAGAGAATTAAAAGAGCTTTAAAGTGACCATGTTATAACATTTATAATTTGTTAGTTTTCGAGTTATTAAAGTTTTTGTGTAGACAATACTCCTTTTTTTAGACACCCTATGTATTTTAAATAATTTTGCTCAAGATCATGTTGTAGGCCATTAAAAGAGTTTTAAAATGGCTTTTTAAAACATTTTAAAATAAGTAGGTCTTTGAGAAATTAAAGTATATGTATACAGCTAGTTAATTTTTTTTTTTAGAAAACCTACACGTTTTAAATACTTATGTTCAGCATACGATTTTAGAGCTTTAAAAAAGATTTTAAATTTTCATGTTTTAACATTTTAAAATTTGTTAGTTTTCGAGTAATTCAAGTTTTTGTGTACTGATTCCTACTTTATTTTTAAAAAACCCTATATATTTTAAATACATAAGTTTTAAATCAGGTTGTATAGCATTAAAATTGCTTTAAAATGACCATGTTATAACATTTTTGAATTTGTTAGTTTTCGAGTTATTATAGTTTTTGTGTACAAAAGACTTCTTTTTTTTTAGACACCCTATATATTTTAAATACTTTTGCTTAAAATCATGTTGTTATGCATTAAAATAGCTTTAAAATTAACATTTTATACATTTAAAAATATGCTTGTTTTTAAGGAATTGGAGTTTTCGTGTACAGATTCCTTCTTTTTTTTTAAAAACCCTATAAATTTAAATATTTAAGATTCAATCTCGTTGTAGAGCATTAAAAGAGCTTTAAAATGACCATGTTATAACTTTTTGAATTTGTTAGTTTTCGAGTTATTAAAGTTTTTGTGTTGAAAGTACTCCTTTTTTTTATACACCCTATGTATTTTAAATACTTTTGCTTAAAATCATGTTATTATGCATTAAAAGAGCTTTAAGATAGCTATTTTAAAGCATTTTAGAATAAATTGGTCTTTGAGAAATTCAAAATTATGTGTACAGATGGTTTCTTTTTTTTTAAAAAACCAATAAGTTTTAAATACTTATGTTCAGCATACGATATTAGAGCATTAAAGAGCTTTAAAATGACTATGTTATAACATTTTAGAATTTGTTAGTTTTCGAGATATTAATGTTTTTGTGTACAAACTTCTTCTTCTTTTTTAGAGACCCTAAGTATTTTAAATACTTTTGCTTAAGATCATGTTGTAGGCTATTAAAAGAGCATTAAAATGGCTATTTTAAAAAATTTTTAATTATGTTAGTCTTTGAGAAATTCTTATTTATGTGTTAAGCTACTTTCTTTTTTTTTTAGAAAACCAATAAGTCTCAAATACTAAAGTTCAGCATACATATTTACAGCATATACAGAGATTAAAAATGAACATATTAAAACATTTTAAAATGTGCTTGTTTATCGAGTAATTGAAGCTTATGTGTACAGATTTCTTCTTTTTTTTAAAAACCCTATATTTTTTAAATATTTAATTTTTAAATTTGGTTGTAGAGCATTAAAAGAGCTTTAAAATGACCATGCTATAATATTTTAGAATTTGTTAGTTTTCGAGTTATTAAAGTTTTTTTGTACAAAGTACTCTTTTTTTTTAGACACCCTATGTATTATAAATACTTAAGTTTTAAATCAGGTTGTACAGCAATAAAAGCTCTTTAAAATGGCAATTTTAAAACATTTTAAAATAAGTTAGTCTTTGAGAAATTATATTTTATGTGTACAGCTTCTTTTTTTTTTTTTTAAGAAAACCTATAAGTTTCAAATACTTATGTTCAGCATACAATTTTAGAGCATATAGAGAGCTTAAATATGAACATATTAAAACATTTTAAAAAATGCTTGTTTTCGAGTAATTGAAGTTTATGTGTACAGATTTCTTCTCTTTTTTAAAAACCCTATATTTTTTAAAAATTTAAGTTTTATATATGGTTTTAGAGCATTAAAATAGCTTTAAAATGACCATGTTATAACATTTTAGAATTTGTTAGTTTTCGAGTTTTTAATGTTTTTGTGTACAAAGTTCTTCTTCTTTTTCAGACACTCTATGTATTTTAAAAATTTTTGCTTAACATCATGTTGTTATGCATTAAAAGAGATTTAAAATGACCATTTTATAACATTTTAAAATATGCTTGTTTGCGAGTAATTGAAGTTTGTGTGTACAGATTCCTTCTTTATTTTTAAAAACCCTGTAAATTTAAAAATTTAAGTTTCAATCTGGTTGTAGAGCATTAAAAGAGCTTTAAAATGACCATGTTATAACTTTTTGAATTTGTTAGTTTTCGTGTTATTAATGTTTTTGTGTACAATGTACTCCTCCTTTTTTAGACATCCTATGTATTTCAAAAACTTTTGCTAAACATTATGTGGTTATGCATTAAAAGAGCATTAAAATGACACTGTTATAACATTTTAAAATTTGTAAGTTTTAGAGTAATTGAAGTTTTTGTGTACAGATTTCTTCTTTTTTTTAAAAACCCTATATTTTTTTTTATATTAAAGTTTTTAATCTGGTTGTAGAGCATTAAAAGAGCTTTAAAATGACCATGTTATACAATTTTCGAATTTTTTTGTTTTCGAGTCATTATAGTTTTTGTGTACAAAGTACTTCTTTTTTTTAGACACCCTATATATTTTATATACTTTTGATTACCATCATGTTATTAGGAATTAAAAAAGCTTTAAAATGGCTATTTTAAAAAATTTTAAAATAAGTTAGTCTTCGAGAAATTCTTATTTATGTGTTGAGCTACTTTCTTTTTTTTTTTTACAAAACCTATATGTTTCAAATACTAAAGTTTAGCCTAAGATTTATATAGCATATAAAGAGCTTTAAAATGAACATGTTAAAACATTTTAAAATTTGTAAGTTTTCGAGTAATTGAAGTTTTTGTGTACAGACTCCTTTTTTTTTTTAAACCTTATATTTTTTAAATATTTAGGTTTTAAATCTGGTTGTAGAGCACTAATAGAGCTATAAAATGACCATGGTATAATATTTTAAAATTTGTTAGTTTTCGAGTTATTAAAGTTTTTGTCTACAAAGTACTAGTTTTTTTTAGACACCCTATGAATTTTAAGTTCTTTTGCTTAAGATCATGTTGTTAAGCATTAAAAGAGCTTTAAGATAGCTATTTTAAAACATTTTAAAATAAGTTGGTCTTTGAGAAATTCAAAATTATGTGTACAGATGGTTTCTTTTTTTTTAAAAAAACCAATAAGTTTTAAATACTTATGTTCAGCATACGATATTAGAGCATTAAAGAGCTTTAAAATGACCATGTTTTAACATTTTAGAATTTGTTAGTTTTCAAGTTATTAATGTTTTTGTGTAGAAAATTCTTCTTCTTTTTTAGACACCATTTGTATTTTAAATACTTTTGCTTAAGATCATGTTTTTATGCATTAAAAGAGCTTTAAAATTACATTTTATAACATTTTAAAATATGCTTGTTTTTGAGTAATTGAAGTTTTTGTGTACAGACTCCTTTTTTTTTTTAAACCTTATATTTTTTAAATATTAAGGTTTTAAATCTGGTTGTAGAGCACTAATAGAGCTATAAAATGTCCATGGTATAATATTTTAGAATTTGTTAGTTTTCGAGTTATTAAAGTTTTTGTGTACAAAGTACTCTTTTTTTTAGACACCCTATGTATTTTAAGTTCTTTTGCTTAAAATCATGTTTTTAGGCATTAAAAGACCTTTAAAATTGATATTTTAAAACATTTTAAAATTAGTTGGTCTTTGAGAAATTCAAAATTATGTGTACAGATGTTTTATTTTTTTTTAAAAAAACCTATAAGGTCTAAATACTTATGTTAAGCATACGATATTAGAGCATTAAAAGAGCTTTAAAATGACCATGTTGTAACATTTACGAATTTGTTAGTTTTCAAGTTATTATAGTTTTTGTGTACAGAGTACTTCTTTTTTTTTAGACACCCTATATATTTTTAATACTTTTGCTTCGCATCATGTTATTAGGAATTAAAGTAGCTTTAAAATGGCTATTTTAAAACATTTTAAAATAAGTTGGTCATTGAGAAATTCAAAATTATGTGTACAGATGATTTCTTTTTTTTTTAAAAAACCTATAAGATTTAAATACTTATGTTAAGCATACGATATTAGAGCATTAAAAGAGCTCTTAAATGACAATGTTATAACATTTTAGAATTTGTTAGTTTTCGAGTTAATAATGTTTTTGTGTACAAATTTCTTCTTCTTTTTTAGACACCCTTTGTATTTTAAATACTTTTGCTTAAGATCATGTAGTAGGCTATTAAAAGAGCATTAAAATGGCTATTTTAAAAAATTTTTAATTATGTTAGTCTTTGAGAAATTCTTATTTATGTGTTAAGCTACTTTCTTTTTTTTTTAGAAAACCAATAAGTCTCAAATACTAAAGTTCAGCATACATATTTACAGCATATACAGAGATTAAAAATGAACATATTAAAACATTTTAAAATGTGCTTGTTTATCGAGTAATTGAAGCTTATGTGTACAGATTTCTTCTTTTTTTTAAAAACCCTATATTTTTTAAATATTTAATTTTTAAATTTGGTTGTAGAGCATTAAAAGAGCTTTAAAATGACCATGCTATAATATTTTAGAATTTGTTAGTTTTCGAGTTATTAAAGTTTTTTTGTACAAAGTACTCTTTTTTTTTAGACACCCTATGTATTATAAATACTTAAGTTTTAAATCAGGTTGTACAGCAATAAAAGCTCTTTAAAATGGCAATTTTAAAATTTTAAAATAAGTTAGTCTTTGAGAAATTATATTTTATGTGTACAGCTTCTTTTTTTTTTTTTTAAGAAAACCTATAAGTTTCAAATACTTATGTTCAGCATACAATTTTAGAGCATATAGAGAGCTTAAATATGAACATATTAAAACATTTTAAAAAATGCTTGTTTTCGAGTAATTGAAGTTTATTGTGTACAGATTTCTTCTTTTTTTAAAAACCCTATATTTTTTAAATATTTAAGTTTTAAATATGGTTGTAGAGCATTAAAAGAGCTTTAAAATGACCATGTTATAACATTTTAGAATTTGTTAGTTTTCGAGTTTTTAATGTTTTTGTGTACAAAGTTCTTCTTCTTTTTCAGACACTCTATGTATTTCAAAATTTTTGCTTAACATCATGTTGTTATGCATTAAAAGAGATTTAAAATGACCATTTTATAACATTTTAAAATATGCTTGTTTGCGAGTAATTGAAGTTTGTGTGTACAGATTCCTTCTTTTTTTTTAAAAACCCTGTAAATTTAAAAATTTAAGTTTCAATCTGGTTGTAGAGCATTAAAAGAGCTTTAAAATGACCATGTTATAACTTTTTGAATTTGTTAGTTTTCGAGTTATTAAAGTTTTTGTGTAGAAAGTACTCCTCCTTTTTTAGACATCCTATGTATTTCAAAACTTTTGCTGAACATTATGTGGTTATGCATTAAAAGAGCATTAAAATGACACTGTTATAACATTTTAAAATTTGTAAGTTTTAGAGTAATTGAAGTTTTTGTGTACAGATTTTTCTTTTTTTTAAAAAACCCTATATTTTTTTTATATTAAGTTTTTAATCTGGTTGTAGAGCATAAAAGAGCTTTAAAATGACCATGTTATACAATTTTCGAATTTTTTTGTTTTCGAGTCATTATAGTTTTGTGTACAAAGTACTTCTTTTTTTTAGACACCCTATATCTTTTATATACTTTGATTACCATCATGTTATTAGGAATTAAAAAAGCTTTAAAATGGCTATTTTAAAAAATTTTAAAATAAGTTAGTCTTCGAGAAATTCTTATTTATGTGTTGAGCTACTTTCTTTTTTTTTTTTACAAAACCTATATGTTTCAAATACTAAAGTTTAGCCTAAGATTTATATAGCATATAAAGAGCTTTAAAATGAACATGTTAAAACATTTTAAAATTTGTAAGTTTTCGAGTAATTGAAGTTTTTGTGTACAGACTCCTTTTTTTTTTTAAACCTTATATTTTTTAAATATTTAGGTTTTAAATCTGGTTGTAGAGCACTAATAGAGCTATAAAATGACCATGGTATAATATTTTAAAATTTGTTAGTTTTCGAGTTATTAAAGTTTTTGTCTAAAAGTACTAGTTTTTTTTTATGACTTTTCTATGAATTTTAAGTTTTTGCTTAAGATCATGTTGTTAAGCATTAAAGAGCTTTAAGATAGCTATTTTAAAAACATTTTAAAATAAGTTGGTCTTTGAGAATTCAAAATTATGTGTACAGATGGTTTCTTTTTTTTTAAAAAAACCAATAAGTTTTAAAACTTATGTTCAGCATACGATATTAGAGCATTAAAGAGCTTTAAAATGACCATGTTTTAACATTTTAGAATTTGTTAGTTTTCAAGTTATTAATGTTTTTGTGTAGAAAATTCTTCTTCTTTTTTAGAAACCATTTGTATTTTAAATACTTTTGCTTAAGTTCATGTTTTTATGCATTAAAAGAGCTTTAAAATTACATTTTATAACATTTTAAAATATGCTTGTTTTTGAGTAATTGAAGTTTTTGTGTACAGACTCCTTTTTTTTTTTAAACCTTATATTTTTTAAATATTAAGGTTTTAAATCTGGTTGTAGAGCACTAATAGAGCTATAAAATGTCCATGGTATAATATTTTAGAATTTGTTAGTTTTCGAGTTATTAAAGTTTTGTGTGTACAAAGTACTCTTTTTTTAGACACCCTATGTATTTTAAGTTCTTTTGCTTAAAATCATGTTTTTAGGCATTAAAAGACCTTTAAAATTGATATTTTAAAACATTTTAAAATTAGTTGGTCTTTGAGAAATTCAAAATTATGTGTACAGATGTTTTATTTTTTTTTTAAAAAAACCTATAAGGTCTAAATACTTATGTTAAGCATACGATATTAGTGGCATTAAAAGAGCTTTAAAATGACCATGTTGTAAAATTTACGAATTTGTTAGTTTTTTCAAGTTATTATAGTTTTTTGTGTACAGAGTACTTCTTTTTTTTTAGACACCCTATATATTTTTAATACTTTTGCTTCGCATCATGTTATTAGGATTAAAGTAGCTTTAAAATGGCTATTTTAAACATTTTAAAATAAGTTGGTCATTGAGAAATTCAAAAATATGTGTACAGATGATTTCTTTTTTTTTTAAAAAACCTATAAGATTTAAATACTTATGTTAAGCATACGATATTAGAGCATTAAAAGAGCTCTTAAATGACAATGTTATAACATGTTTGAATTTGTTAGTTTTTCGAGTTAATAATGTTTTTGTGTACAAATTTCTTCTTTCTTTTTTAGACACCCTTTGTATTTTAAATACTTTTGCTAAGATCATTAGTAGGCTATGAAAAGAGCATTAAAATGGCTATTTTAAAAAATTTTTAATTATGTTAGTCTTTGAGAAATTCTTATTTATGTGTTAAGCTACTTTCTTTTTTTTTTAGAAAACCAATAAGTCTTAAATACTAAAGTTCAGCATACATATTTACAGCATATACAGAGATTAAAAATGAACATATTAAAACATTTTAAAATGTGCTTGTTTATCGAGTAATTAGAAGCTTATGTGTACAGATTTCTTCTTTTTTTTAAAACCCTATATTTTTTTAATATTTAATTTTTAAATTGGTTGTAGAGCATTAAAATAGCTTTAAAATGACCATGCTATAATATTTTAGAATTGTTAGTTTTCGAGTATTAAAGTTTTTTGTAAAAGTACTCTTTTTTTTTAGACACCCTATGTATTATAAATACTTAAGTTTTAAATCAGGTTGTACAGCAAAAAAGCTCTTTAAATGGGCAATTTTAAACATTTTAAAATAAGTTAGTCGTTGAGAATTATATTTTATGTGTACAGCTTCTTTTTTTTTTTTTTTAAGAAAACCTATAAGTTTCAAATAACTTATGTTCAGCATACAATTTTAGAGCATATAGAGAGCTTAAATATGAACATATTAAAACATTTTAAAAAATGCTTGTTTTCGAGTAATTGAAGTTTTATGTGTACAGATTTCTTCTCTTTTTTAAAAACCCTATATTTTTTAAAAATTTAAGTTTATATATGGTTTTAGAGCATTAAAATAGCTTTAAAATGACCATGTTATAACATTTTAGAATTTGTTAGTTTTCGGAGTTTTTATGTTTTTGTGTACAAAGTTCTTCTTTTTTCAGACACTCTATGTATTTTTAAAAATTTTTCTTAACATCATGTTGTTATGCATTAAAGAGAGATTAAAAACCATTTTCTAACATTTTAAAATATGCTTGTTTGCGAGTAATTGAAGTTTGTGTGTACAGATTCCTTCTTTATTTTTAAAAACCCTGTAAATTTAAAAATTTAAGTTTCAAGCTGGTTGTAGAGCATTAAAAAGCCTTTAAAATGACCATGTTATAACTTTTTGAGATTTGTTAGTTTTCGTGTTATTATGTTTTTGTGTACAATGTACTCCTCCTTTTTTAGACATCCTATGTATTTCAAAAACTTTTGCTAAACTATGTGGGTTATGCATTAAAAGAGCATTAAAATGACACTGTTATAACATTTTAAAATTTGTAAGTTTTAGAGTAATTGAAGTTTTTGTGTACAGATTTCTTCTTTTTTTAAAAACCCTATATTTTTTTTATATTAAAGTTTTTAATCTGGTTGTAGAGGCATTAAAAGAGCTTTAAAAGGACCATGTTATACAAGTTTCGAATTTTTTTTGTTTCGAGTCATTATAGTTTTTGTGTACAAAGTACTTTCTTTTTTTTAGACACCCTATATATTTTTATACTTTTGATTACCATCATGTTATTTGGAATTAAAAAGCTTTAAAAATGGCTATTTTAAAAAATTTTAAAATAAGTTAGTCTTCGAGAAATTCTTATTTATGTGTTGAGCTACTTTCTTTTTTTTTTTTACAAAACCTATATGTTTCAAATACTAAAGTTTAGCCTAAGATTTATTAGCATATAAAGAGCTTTAAAATGACATGTTAAAACATTTTAAAATTGTAAGTTTTCGAGTAATTGAAGTTTTTGTGTACAGACTCCTTTTTTTTTAAACCTTATATTTTTTAAATATTTAGGTTTTAAATCTGGTTGTAGAGCACTAATAAGCTATAAAATGACCATGGTATAATATTTTAAAATTTGTTTAGTTTCGAGTTATTAAGTTTTTGTCTACAAAGTACTAGTTTTTTTAGACACCCTATGAATTTTAAGTTCTTTTCTTAAGATCATGTTGTTAAGCATTAAAAGAGCTTAAGATAGCTATTTTAAACATTTTAAAATAAGTTGGTCTTTGAGAAATTCAAAATTATGTGTACAGATGGTTTCTTTTTTTTTAAAAAACCAATAAGTTTTAAATACTTATGTTCAGCATACGATATTAGAGCATTAAAGAGCTTTAAAATGACCATGTTTTAACATTTTAGAATTTGTTAGTTTTCAAGTTATTAATGTTTTGTGTAGAAATTCTTCTTCTTTTTTAGACACCATTTGTATTTTAAATACTTTTGCTTAAGATTCAGTTTTATGCATTAAAAGAGCTTTAAAATTACATTTTATAACATTTTAAAATATGCTTGTTTTTGAGTAATTAAAGTTTTTGTGTACAGACTCCTTTTTTTTTTTAAACCTTATATTTTTTAAATATTAAGGTTTTAAATCTGGTTGTAGAGCACTAATAGAGCTATAAAATGTTCCACGGTATAATATTTTAGAATTGTGTTAGTGTTTTCGAGTTATAAAGTTTTTGTGTACAAAGTACTCTTTTTTTTAGACACCCTATGTATTTTAAGTTCTTGTGCTTAAAATCATGTTTTTAGGGCATTAAAAGACCTTTAAAATTGATATTTTAAAACATTTATAATTAGTTGGTCTTTGAGAAATTCAAACTAATGTGTACAATGTTTTTTTTTTTTTTTTTAAAAAAACCTATAAGGTCTAAATACTTATGTTAAGCATACGATATTAGAGCATTAAAAGAGCTTTAAAATGACCATGTTGTAACATTTACGAATTGTTAGTTTTTCAAGTTATTATAGTTTTTTGTGTACAGAGTACTTCTTTTTTTTAGACACCCTATATAGTTTAATACTTTTGCTTCGCATCATGTATTAGGAATAAAGTAGCTTAAAATGGCTATTTTAAAACATTTTAAAATAAGTTGGTCATTGAGAAATTCAAAATTATGTGTACAGATGATTTCTTTTTTTTTTAAAAAACCTATAAGATTTAAATACTTATGTTAAGCATACGATATTAGAGCATTAAAAGAGCCTTAAAATGAACATGTTATAACATTTTAGTATTCGTTAGTTTTCGAGTTATTAATGTTTTTGTGTACAAAGTACTCTTTTTTTTTAGACACCCTATGTATTTTAAGTTCTTTTGCTTAACATCATGTTGTTGGGCATTAAAGGAGCTTTAAAATAGGTATTTTGAAAAATTTTAAAATAAGTTAGTCTTTGAGAAATTCTTATTTATATGTTTAGCTACTTTCTGTTTTTTTTACAAAACCTATAAGTTTTAAATACTAAAGTTTAGCCTAAGATTTATAGAGCATATAAAGAGCTTTAAAATGAACATGTTAAAAGATTTTAAAATTTGTAAGTATTCGAGGAAATGAAGTTTTTGTGTACAGATTCCTTCTTTTTTTTAAAAAAACCCTATGAATTTTAATATTTAGGTTTTAAATCTAGTTGTATAGCATTAAAAGAGCTTTAAAATGACCATGTTATACCATTTTAGAATTTGTTAGTTTTCGAGTTATTAAAGTTTTTGTGTAGAAAGTACTTCTTTTTTTTTAGACACCATATGTATTTTAAATACTTTTGCTTAAGATCATGTAGTAGGCAATTAAAAGAGCATTAAAATGGATATTTTAAAAAATTTTAAATTATGTTAGTCTGTAAAAGAAATTCTTATTATGTTTCACAGCACTTTCTTGTTTTTTCTTTAGAAAACCTATAAGTTTCAAATACTAAAGTTTAGCATAAGATTTTAGCGCATATAAAGAGCTTAAAAATGAACATATTAAAACATTTTAAAATATGCTTGTTTTCGAGTAATTGAAGTTTTTGAGTACATATTCCTTCTTTTTTTTTAAAAACCCTATATATTTATATACTTAAGTTTTAAAACAGGTTATAGAACATTAAAAAAGCTTTAAAATGACCATGTTATAACATTTTAGAATTTGTTAGTTTTCGACTTATTAATGTTTTTGTGTACAAAGTACTCTTTTTTTTTAGACACCCTATTTTTTTTAAGTTTTTTTGCTTAACATCATGTTGTTGGGCATTAAAGGAGCTTTAAAATGGCTATTTTAAAACATTTTAAAATAAGTTGATCATTGAGAAATTCAAAATTATGTGTACAGATGATTTTTTTTTTTTTTAAAAAACCTATAAGTTTTATTACTTATGTTCTGCACACTATATTAGAGCATTAAATGAGCTTTAAAATGATCATGTTATTACTTTTTAGATTTCGTTAGTTTTCGAGTTATTAATGTTTTTGTGTACAAAGTACTTCTTTTTTTTTAGCACCCTATGTATTTTAATACTTTCGCTTAAGATCAGGATTAGGTCATTAAAAGAGCATTTAAATGGCTATTTTGAAAAGTATTTAAATAAGTTAGTCTTTGAGAAATTCATATTTTATGTGTTTAGCCTACTGTCTTTTTTTTTTTACAAACCTATAAGTTTTTAAATATTAAAATTTAGCCTAAGATTTATAAAGCTTATAAAGAGCTTTAAATTAACATGAAAAAACATTTTAAAATTTGTAAGTTTTCGAGTAATTGAAGTTTTTGTTTACAGACTCCTTCTTTTTTTTTAAATAACCCTAAGAATTTTAATATTTAAGTTTTAAAACTGGTTATAGAGCATTAAAAGAGCTTTAATATGACCATGTTATAGCATTTTAGAATTTGTTAGTTTTCGAGTTATTAATGTTTTTGTGTACAAAATTCTTCTTCTTTTTTAGACACCCTTTGTATTTTAAATACTTTTGCTTAGGATCATGTAGTAGGCCATTATAAGAGCATTAAAATGGCTATTTTAAATAATTTTAAATTATGTTAGTCTTTAGAAATTCTTATTTATGTGTTCAGCTACTTTCTTTTTTTTT
>QUOH01000007.1:246156-298433 GCA_010416925.1 Polistes metricus | reverse complement strand
AGATTTAAGTACTTATGTTAAGCATACGATATTAGAAATTAAAAGAGCTCTTAAAATAACAATGTTATAACATTTTAGAATTTGTTAGTTTTCGAGTTAATAATGTTTTTGTGTACAAACTTCTTCTCTTTTTTAGACACCCTTTGTATTTTAAATACTTTTGCTTAAGATCATGTAGTAGGCAATTAAAAGAGAATTAAAATGGCTATTTTAAAAAAATTTTAAATTATGGTAGTCTTTAAGAAAATCTTATTTATGTGTTCAGCTACTTTCTTTTTTTTTTAGACAAACTATAAGTTTCAAATACTAAGTTTAGCATAGATTTTAGCGCATATAAAGAGCTTAAAATGAACATATTAAAACATCTTAAAATATGCTTGTTTTCGAGTAATTGAAGTTTTTGTGTACATATTCCTTCTTTTTTTTAAAACCCTATATATTTATATACTTAAGTTTTAAAACAGGTTATAGAACATTAAAAGAGCTTTAAATGACCATGTTATAACATTTTAGAATTTGTTGGTTTTCGTGTTATTAATGTTTTTGTGTACAAATTTCTCTTTTTTTTAGAAACTCTATGTATTTTAAAGTTCTTGTGATTAACATCATGTTGTTAGGCATTAAAAGAGCTTAAAATTTTTATTTTAAAACATTAAAAATAAGTTAGTAATTGATAAATTCAAAATTATGTGTACAGATGATTTCTTTTTCTTTTTAAAAAAACTTATAAGTTTATTACTTATGTTCAGCATACGATTTAAGAGCATAAATGAGCTTTAAAATGATCATGTTATTACATTTTAGAATTCGTTAGTTTTCGAGTTATTAAAGTTTTTGTGTAGAAAGTACTTCTTTTTTTTAGACACCCTATGAATTTTAAATACTTTTGTTTAAGATCATGTAGTATAGGTCATTAAAAGAGCATTCAAATGGCTATTTTGAAAATTTTAAAAATAAGTTAGTCTTTTAGAAATTCTTATTTAAGTGTTTAGCTACTTTCTTTTTTTTTTTACAAAACCTATAAATTTAAATACTAAAGTTTAGCCTAAAATTTTTAGAGCTTATAAAGAGCTTTAAAATGAACATTTTAAAACATTTTAAAATTTGTAAGTTTTCGAGTAATTGAAGTTTTTGTGTACAGATTCCTTCTTTTTTTTTAAGAAACCCTATGAATTTTAATATTTAAGTTTTAAATCTGGTTGTAGAGCATAAAAAGAGCTTTAAAATGACAATGTTATAACAATTTAGAATTTGTTAGTTTGCGAGTTATTAATGTTTTTGTGTACAAAGTTCTTCTTCTTTCTTAAACACCCTATGTATTTCAAAATTTTTGCTTAACATCATTTTGTTATGCATTAAAAGAGCTTTAAAATGACCATTTTATAACATTTTAAAATATGCTTGTTTGCGAGTTATTGAAGTTTTCGTGTACAGATTCCTTCTTTTTTTTAAAAAACCTGTATAATTATATAATTAAGTTTTAAATCAGGTTGTAGATCATTAAAAGAGCTTTAAAATGACCATGTTATAACATTTTAGAATTTGTTAGTTTTCGAGTTATTAATGTTTTTGTGTACAAAGTTCTTCTTCTTTTTTAGACACCCTATGTATTTCAAAATTTTTGCTTAACATCATGTTGTTATGCATTAAAAGAGCTTTAAAATAACCATTTTATAACATTTTAAAATATGCTTGTTTGCGAGTAATTGAAGTTTTTGTTTACTGATTCCTTCTTTTTTTTAAAAACCCTATAAATTTAAATATTTAATATTTAACCTCGTTGTAGAGCATTAAAAGAGCTTTAAAATGACCATGTTATAACATTTTAGAATTTGTTAGTTTTCGAGTTATTAATGTTTTTGTGTACAAAGTACTCCTTCTTTTTTAGACATCCTATGTATTTCAAAAACTTTTGCTTAACATTATGTTGTAATGCATTAAAAGAGCATTAAAATGACACTGTTATAAGATTTTAAAATTTGTAAGTTTTCGAGTAATTGAAGTTTTTGTGTACAGATTCCTTCTTGTTTTTAAAAACCCTATGAATTTTAATATTTAAGTTTTAAATCTGGTTGTAGAGCATTAAAAGAGCTTTAAAATGAAGATGTTATAACATTTTCGAATTTGTTAGTTTTCGAGTTATTATAGTTTTCGTGTACAAAGTACTTTTTCTTTTTTAGACACCCTATGTATTTTAAATACTTTTGCTTAAGATCATGTTGTTATGCATTAAAAGAGCTTTAAAATTAACATTTTATATTATTTTAAAATATGCTTGTTTTTGAGTAATTGAAGTTTTTGTGTAGAGACTCCTTCTTTTTCTTCAAAATCCTTATATTTTTTAAATATTTAGGTTTTAAATCTGGTTTTAGAGCATTAATAGAGCTGTAAAATGACCATGCTATAATATTTTAGAATTTGTTAGTTTTCGAGTTTATAAAGTTTTTGTGTACAAAGTACTCGTTTTTTTTAGACACCCTATTTATTTTAAGTTCTTTTGCTTGAGATAATGTTGTTAGGCATTAAAAGAGCTTCAAAATAGCTATTTTAAAACATTTTAAAATAAGTTGGTCTTTTGGAAATTCAAAATTATGTGTACAGATGGTTTCTTTTTTTTTTAAAAAACCTATAAGATTTAAATACTTATGTTAAGCATACGATATTAGAGCATTAAAAGAGCTCTAAAATGACAATGTTATAACATTTTAGAATTTGTTAGTTTTCAAGTTAATAATGTTTTTGTGTACAAACTTCTTCTTCTTTTATAGACACCCTTTGTAATTTAAATACTTTTGCTTAAGATCATGTAGTAGGCAATTAAAAGAGCATTAAAATGGCTATTTTAAAAAATTTTAAATTATGGTAGTCTTTAAGAAATTCTTATTTATGTGTTCAGCTACTTTCTTTTTTTTTTAGAAAACCTATAAGTCTCAAATACTAAAGTTTAGCATAAGATTTTATCGCATATAAAAAGCTTAAAAATGAACATATTAAAACATTTTAAAATATGCTTGTTTTCGAGTAATTGAAGTTTTTGCGTACATATTCCCTCTTTTTTTTTAAAAACCTTATATATTTATATACTTAAGTTTTAAAAATGTTATAGAACATTAAAAGAGCTTTAAAATGACCATGTTATAACATTTTAGAATTTGTGAGTTTTCGTGTTATTAATGTTTTTGTGTAAAAATTACTCTTTTTTTTAGACACCCTATGTATTTTAATTTTTTTTGCTTAACATCATGTTGTTGGGCATTAAAAGAGCTTTAAAACAGGTATTTTAAAACATTTTAAAATAGGTTAGTCATTGAGAAATTCAAAATTATGTGTACAGATGATTTCTTTTTTTTTTTAAAAAACCTATAAGTTTTATTACTTATGTTCGGCATACGATATTAGAGCATTAAATGAGCTTTAAAATGATCATGTTATTACATTTTAGAATTCGTTAGTTTTCGAGTTATTAAAGTTTTTGTGTACAAAGTACTCGTTTTTTTTAGACGCCCTATTTATTTTAAGTTCTTTTGCTTAAAATCATGTTTTAAGGCATTAAAAGAGCTTTAAAATTTTTATTTTAAAACATTTTAAAATAAGTTAGTCATTGATAAATTCAAAATTATGTGTACAGATGATATCTTTTCTTTTTTAAAAAACCTATAAGTTTTATTACTTATGTTCAGCATACGATATTAGAGCATTAAATGAGCTTTAAAATGATCATGTTATTACATTTTAGAATTCGTTAGTTTTCGAGTTATTAAAGTTTTTGTGTAGAAAGTACTTCTTTTTTTTAGACACCCTATGAATTTTAAATACTTTTGCTTAAGATCATGTAGTAGGTCATTAATAGAGCATTCAAATGGCTATTTTGAAAAATTTTAAAAAAAGTTAGTCTTTTAGAAATTCTTATTTAGGTGTTTAGCTACTTTCTTTTTTTTTTACAAAACCTATAAGTTTTAAATACTAAAGTTTAGCCTAAAATTTATAGAGCTTATAAAGAGCTTTAAAATGAACATTTTAAAACATTTTAAAATTTGTAAGTTTTCTAGTAATTGAAGTTTTTGTGTACAGATTCCTTCTTTTTTTTAAAAAACCCTATGAATTTTAATATTTAAGTTTTAAAACTGGTTGTAGAGCATTAAAAGAACTTTAAAATGACCATGTTATAACATTTTCGAATTTGTTAGTTTTCGAGTTATTATAGTTTTTGTGTACAAAGTACTTCTTTTTTTTTTTACACCCTATGTATTTTAAATATTTTTGCTTAAGATCATGTGTTTATGCATTAAAAAGCTTTAAAAAAACATTTTTTAACATTTTAAAATATGCTTGTTTTTGAGTAATTGAAGTTTTTGTGTACAGACTCTTTCTTTTTTTTTTAAAACATTATATTTTTTAAATATTTAGGTTTTAAATCTGGTTGTAGAGCATTAATAGAGCTATAAAATGACCATGCTATAATATTTTAGAATTTGTTAGTTTTCGAGTTGTTAAAGTTTTTGTGTACAAAACACTCGTTTTTTTTAGACGCCCTATGTATTTTAAGTTCTTTTGCTTAAGATCATGTTTTTAGGCATTAAAAGAGCTTTAAAATAGCTATTTTAAAACATTCTAAAATAAGTTGGTCTTTGAGAAATTCAAAATTATGTGTACAGATGGTTTCTCTTTTTTTTAAAAAACCTATAAGATTTAAATACTTATGTTAAGCATACGATAATAGAGCATTAAAAGAGCTCTAAAATGACAGTGTTATAACATTTTAGAATTTGTTAGTTTTCGAGTTAATAATGTTTATGTGTACAAACTTCTTCTTCTTTTTTAGACACCCTTTGTATTTTAAATACTTTTGCTTAAGATCATGTAGTAGGCAATTAAAAGAGCATTAAAATGGCTATTTTAAAAAATTTTAAATTATGGTAGTCTTTATGAAAATCTTATTTATGTGTTCAGCTACTTTCTTTTTTTTTAGAAAACCTATAATTTTCAAATACTAAAATTTAGCCTAAGATTTATAGAGCATATAAAGAGCTTTAAAATGAACATGTTAAAACATTTTAAAATTTTTAAGTTTTCGAGTAATTAAAGTTTTTGTGTACAGATTCCTTCTTTTTTATAAAAAAAACCCTATTATTTTAATATTTAAGTTTTAAATCTGGTTGTAGAGCATTAAAAGAGCTTTAAAATGACCATGTTATAATATTTTAGAATTTGTTAGTTTTCGAGTTATTAAAGTTTTTGTGTACAAATTACTCGTTTTTTTTAGGCACCCTATTAATTTTAGGTTCTTTTGCTTAAGATCATGTTTTTAGGCATTAAAAGAGCTTTAAAATAGCTATTTTAAAACATTTTAAAATATGTTGGTCTTTGAGAAATTCAAAATTATGTGTACAGATGGTTTCTTTTTCTTTTAAAAAAACCTATAAGTATTAAATACTTATGTTCAGCATACAAAATTAGAGATTTAAAAGAGCTTTAAAATGACCATGTTATAATATTTTAGAATTTGTTAGTTTTCGAGTTATTAATGTTTTTGTGTACAAAGTACCCCTCTTTTTTTAGACATCCTATGTATTTCATAAACATTTGCTTTACATTATGTTGTTATGCATTAAAAGAGCATTAAAAAGACACTGTTATTACATTTTAAAATTTGTAAGTTTTCGAGTTATTAAAGTTTTTGTGTACAGATTCCTTCTTTTTTTTTAAAACCCTATAAATTTAAATATTGAAGTTTTAATCTCGTTGTAGAGCATTAAAAGAGCTTTAAAGTGACCATGTTATAAATCTTTGAATTTGTTAGTTTTCAAATTATTAAAGTCTTTGTGTAGAAAGTACTCCTTTTTTTAGCCACCCTATGTATTTTAAATACTTTTGCTTAAGATCATGTTTTTAGGCATTAAAAGAGCTTTAAAATAGCTATTTTAAAACATTCTAAAATAAGTTGGTCTTTGAGAAATTCAAAATTATATGAACAGATGGTCTCTTTTTTTTTTAAAAAACCTATAAGATTTAAATACTTATGTTAAGCATACGATATTAGAGCATTAAAAGAGCTCTTAAATAACAATGTTATAACATTTTAGAATTTGCTAGTTTTCGAGTTAATAATGTTTTTGTGTACAAACTTTTTCTTCTTTTTTAGACACCCTTTGTATTTTAAATACTTTTGCTTAAGATCATGTAGTAGGCAATACAAAGAGCATTAAAATGGCTATTTTAAAAAATTTTAAATTATGGTAGTCTTTAAGAAAATCTTATTTATGTGTTCAGCTACTGCCTTTTTTTTTGAGAAAATCTATAAGTTTCAAATACTAAAGTTTAGCATAAGATTTTAGCGCATATAAAGAGCTTAAAAATGAACATGTTAAAACATTTTAAAATTTGTAAGTTTTCGAGTAATTAAAGTTTTTGTGTACAGATTCCTTCTTTTTTATAAAAAAAACCCTATATATTTATATACTTAAGTTTTAAATCTGGTTGTAGAGCATTAAAAGAGCTTTAAAATGACCATGTTATAATATTTTAGAATTTGTTAGTTTTCGAGTTATTAAAGTTTTTGTGTACAAAGTACTCGTTTTTTTTAGGCACCCTATGAATTTTAGGTTCTTTTGCTGAACATCATGTTTTTAGGCATTAAAAGAGGTTTAAAATAGCTATTTTAATACATTTTAATATAAGTTTGTCTTTTTGAAATTAAAGTTTATTTGTAAATCTTGTTTCTTTTTTTTTTAGAAAACCTATAAGATTTAAATACTTATGTTCATCATACAATTTGGGAGCATTAAAAGAGCTTTTGAATGACCATGTTATAACATTTTAGAATTTCTTAGTTTTCGAGTAATTAATTTTTTTGTGTACAAAGAACTCCATTTAACTAGACACACTATGTATTTTAAATTCTTTTGCTTAACATCATGTTGTTGGGCATTGAATGAGATTTCAAATGGCTATTTTAAAACATTTTAAAATAAGTTTGTCTTGGAGAAAGTAAAATTTGTGTGAACAGCTTTTTTCTTTTTTTTTTTTAGAAAACCTATAATTTTTAAATACATTTGTTCAGCATAAGATTTTAGAGCATATAAAGAGCTTACAAATGAACATAATAAAACATTTTAAAATATGCTAGTTTTCGAGTAATTGAAGTTTATGTGTGCATACTCCTTCTTTTTTTTTAAAAACCCTATATATTTTAAATACTTAAGTTTTAATTCAGGTTGTAGAGCATAAAAGCGCTTTAATATGACCATGTTATAACATTTTAGAATTTGTTAGTTTTGGAGTTATTATAGTTTTTGTGTACAAAGTACTTATTTTTTTATAGACACGGTATGTATTTTAAATATTTTTGCTTAACATCATCTTATTAGGCATTAAAATAGCTTTAAAATAGCTATTTTAAAACATTTTAAAATAAGTTTGTCTTTGAGAAAGTAAAATTTATGTGAACAGCTTGTTTCTTTTTTTTTTAGAAAACCTATAAGATTTAAATACTTATGTTCATCATACAATTTGGGAGCATTAAAAGAGATTTAAATTGACAATGTTATAACATTTTAGAATTTTTTAGTTTTCGAGTTATTAACGTTTTTGTGTACAAAGTACTCCTTTTTTTTTAGTCACCCTATGTATTTTAAATACTTTTGTTTAACATCATGTTGTTGGGCATTGAAAGAAGTTTAAAATGGCTATTTTAAAACATTTTAAAATAAGTTTGTTTTTGTGAAATTAAAGTTTATGTGTAAAGCTTGTTTCTTTTTCTTTTTAGAAAACCTATAAATTTTAAATACTTAAGTTTAGCATTCTATTTTAGAGCATTTAAAGAGCTTTAAAATGACAATATTAAAAACTTTTAAAATTTGCTTGTTTTCGAGTTGTTGTTTTTAGTTACTGATTCCTTATTTATTTTTTAAAACACTATATATTTTAAATACTGTTTTTAGCAATTATATATGTGACCAGAATATGGTCGAATCCCATCCAATGAGTTCTATTAAACAGTTTAACGCTGGAATGAGTGAGATAGGACAGGATAGATAAATGAGCAAAACACTTTTACACGGCACAAAGCTACTTGCCTCGGCATAAAAACTCTCACGGAATTGAGAGAAAAGCCGGGGCAAGAGAACAATTTATTCAATGAACTGATGAAGCGTACAATTACAAACAAAACGCTGAAAGAAAATATAATAATAGAATAAACGACGCGAGGTACCTTTTGGTCGCACGCTAGAGAGCTCTCTTACCGTTCGCTTCCGACGCAAGACGACAATCGAACGCACGCGGTTTCTTATCGCACCTAACGATGGCCTGTCTGGCCAGAACCTTATCTCGCGTTGGTAGCCTGGCGACCGGTTGCAGATAATTCGCCACAAGCCCACGTGGGGAGCCTGGAGACAAGTTGTGGATAAAACGGTACAATGCTCCGACTAGAAGCCCACGTGAAGAGCCGGGCGGCAGGTTGCAGGCAATTCGCTACACCTGCCCAACTAGAAGCCCACGTGGAGAGCCTGTTGGGAACAAAAACCAAAAAATTCACACACTCCTCACTCACTCACACACGCTCTATTCACGTTGCCTAGAACAAAAGGCCAAGATAATGAGAAGCTCAAGATGAGAAAAAACACTGTTCGTAGCTCAAACCAGAGTGAACACCAGAATGAGACTCGTGCGTGCACACGGCCCCTACGCATCCTATTCCCCCGCACACCTCAAGACGCTCACCCCAGCCTCTTGCATGGTAAGGCGTGTCCGCACGCATTTCGACAGCCCTTGCGCGCCCTCGCAACTTAATTAACGCATACGCCGCCTATCCTATTCCGCGCGAAATATAAATTATTCTAACAACGTAAATATCGCCGAACAGAGTTATTATAGTTTTTGTGTACAAAGTACTTCTTTTTTTTTAGACACCCTATGTATTTTAAATACTTTCGCCTAACATCATGATATTAAGCAATAAAAGAGCTTTAAAATGGCTATTTTAAAATATTTTAAAATAAGTTTGTTTTTGTGAAATTAAAGTTTATGTGTAAAGCTTGTTTCTTTTTTTTTTTAGAAAACCTATAAATTTTAAATACTTTAATTTAGCATACTATTTTAGAGCATTTAAAGAGCTTTATAATGACAATATTAAAACATTTTAAAATTTGCTTGTTTTCGAGTTGTTGTTTTTAGTTACTGATTCCTTATTTATTTTTCAAAACACTATACATTTTAAATACTTAAGTTTTAAATTTGGATGTAAAGCATTAAAAAACCTTTATAATGATCATGTTATAACATTTTAGAATTTGTTAGTTTTCGAGTTATTATAGTTTTTGTGTACAAAGTTCTTCTTCTTTTTTAGACACCGTATGTATTTTAAATTCTTTTGCTTAACATCATGATATTAGGCATTAAAAAAGCTTTAAAATAGCTATTTTAAAACATTTTAAAATAAGTTTGTCTTTGAGAAATTATAATTTATGTTTACAGCTACTGCTTTTTTTTTAAAAATCTATAAGCTTTAAATACTTATGTTCAGCATACGATTTTAGTGCATTAAAAGAGCTTTAAAATGACCATGTTATAACATTTTAAAATTTGTTAGTTTTACGAGTAATTGAAGTTTTTGTGTACAGATACCTTCTTTTTTTTAAAAACTCTATATATTTTAAATATTTAGGTTTTAAATCAGGTAGTAGCGCATTAAAAGACCTTTAAAATGACCATGTTATAACATTTTAGAATTTGTTAGTTTTCGAGTTATTATAGTTTTTGTGTAGAAAGTACTTCTTTTTTTATAGGCTCCCTATGTATTTTAAATACTTTTGCCTAACATCATGATATTAAGCATTAAAAGAGCTTTAAAATGGCTATTTTAAAACATTTTAAAATAAGTTGGTCTTTGAGAAATTAAAATTTATGTGTACAGATGGTTTCTTTTCTTTTTAAAAAACCTATAAATTTTAAATACTTAAGTTTAGCATAGTATTTTAGAGCATTTAAAGAGCTTTAAAATGACAATATTAAAACATTATAAAATTTGCTTGTTTTCGAGTTGTTGTTTTTAGTTACTGATTCCTTATTTATTTTTTAAAACACTATACATTTTAAATACATATGTTTTAAATCTAGATGTAAAGCATTAAAAAACCTGTAAAATGACCATGTATTTGCCAAATTCCTCCAACATGGAGTCCTCCGGCGATTGGATTAAGCTTAATTATGAGGAGGGTGAAAAGGTGAATTAGAATTAAATTAAACACGTGGTTGAGCCAATAAGTGCAATGCTTTATTGGCTCGTCAGGGAAAAAGCCTTGCGGCAAAAAACCCTGGTTGTTATTAATACAATGGACGACGATGGATCACGGATTGTGTCCGTTATCAACTTCTCGTCATGATTAACCTTGATGGTCAATCTCGTTGAAAGAAATAGAAATTATATCTCTCACCGTTAATTGCCGCCTCTACGTCTCTCTATCGTATTTATAATATCTGTAAGATATATTCGCTTAACAGATAAACTCCTTGTCTTTCTATCGCATTTATAATATCTGTAAGATACATTCGCTTAACAGATAAACTCCTTGTCTTTCTATGATCCTCTCGCTCGTTGTCTCCGATTAATTTGTCTCCAAGTGTCCTCGTAGGCGTCCAGCGGTTGAATAGAATGCGTGTCTTTCGTATTGTGCCCTGCAGGGTGCCCTTACTCGACGGTCGAGTGGTGGGGTTATGGATGCTAGTTACTAGTAACTCTCTATCGATTTAGTGGGCGCATAGTAAATCTCGTATTTTAGTTACAATCGATTTTCGGCTATGATCGATTCCGATCGTACATACTCCCCCTGTTGAGAGGATACCGATCAATAATATTCTTATTCGAGTAAGTGTATCGTGATGTCTTACGTTAAAGTTTACAAAGCTTGGTCGTAGATTGTTTGATAGAATTGCATATCGCTGGCCAGGCGATCTAATCGTCTTGTACTTACAAGAATAATGGTTATGAATTTATCTGAGGTGTCGAGTTTGGAGTTAACATATACAACAGAGTACATTTAAAATTATTGAATAAAATATAAACAATCGCTGCGCTTGATTGTTTTCTCGTATGGTTTTCACGGTTTCGATTCGAGTCTCCTTATCGGTTGTAGAGTGTGCATCCAGGAAATTCCCGCTGTCGTCTCACTTTAAGTATCATTGAAAATGGTTTGCCACTAAAAAATAGGTTGGAGTTAGTGTTATGGAATCGTTGAGGTTTGTAAGTTTAATATTGTTTTGATTTCAATCGTTCGTGTAATTAATTCTTCATAAGTGAACAAAGTTCTTATGCGACTTATTTGGGATGGTGTTTGATAGATGAATGATAGTTCCCGCAGCCATCCTAGCTGGGATGAAAGCGGAGGATTGATATGTCGAATATTTCTCCTACCTGTTATGAAGTTGTGTATTTTCGTTTGCATTTAACAGAGTTGATTAAGTCTACAAATCTTTTTATTGATAACTTATTTAGTTGAAATTAATATCGTTATCATATCGTATAAATGGTGGTCCGAATATCGGTGTGGGTATTTTAAATGATGAAATTGGTCATTGAGGTTGCGAAATGGTAAAGATGTTAGACATTTCTTCTGGAAAGTTAATTTCGCGTTTCTTAATCGGTCCCCAACTGAAATCAAATCTAATTCATTGATAACCGCTCCCCCCGAATCGGTTAACTTTCCCTTTCGGCGCAAATTTATTCGTCTTGGACTAATTTTTAATACACGTCCTATTTTTTCCGCGGTCAAGTCTTCTCTCCGATACGAATGCGTCTTAACCCTTTGAGTGCTATAATCAAACGTATATTTTCGGCAATTTTTTCTATTGTGTTGTCTGTAGAAGACGGCAAAGAAGGAATGATACACCATCTGAACGTAAAAAAATATGACATCGGATTATATGTTGATAATTGTTTGAGATTGATCGTATGCAAATGAGATATTGGGTTGACTATTATTTTCTTCAATATCAATGTGTTAAATGTTAATTTCGTAAAAATATGTACTGAAGCCTTTCCATGATTCTATAATCCTTTTTATGATTCGTTTAAATTTCTGGTTGTGAATATCCAAATATATTATAATTATCAAATTACAGTGATTTCAAATTCTAGCAGGTGAATAAACAATATATATTGAAAATAAAAAATGTTTTATTCAATGCCGAATAGATAATGAAATATCAACTAGATGGTCTTCTATATTATAATGTGTTATTCATCGTAAACGAGATCTATACTGTTCGAAAAAGTATTCTGTACTCAAAGGGTCAATCCATCCTCTGCACCGTGTTATAGTTTTCAAAGTCGCGTATAGTTAAAAACTGCAGAAACATGTTCTCTGGTTCGATCTCGCGATTTCCGACAAAATATGATGTTTCGTAACTCCTTCGCGAAGATATATCGGCGTGATTGAATAGGTTAGATGTTCGTGATAAAGTTATTTATGTGCAAATCTCTAATTAGAATTTCGGCTTTGAACGGGTGATTGGCGCTTTCTTCTTTCGCGAACTGTTTTAAGTTCCGGATGATGGTAAAAGATACTGATGCTGCACCGGATGTGATCGAGTTGAGTTCAATGTATGTATCCGTCCGTTATGAGATCGTAATAAATGCTCTACCAATGTATCCTGTATGATGTGCTCGACTAGTAATGTACAATTAAGAAAGATTCCGTTTATATCTATTGTCTCAAAGTTCTATCACCTCTTTTAAATGCAGTACGTCGCGATTATAAGTAGTGGATTCGGTGTATTTAGCGTGACGACGCGGACTATAGGAGTTAGTTATGTGGATTCGAGGTTTGTTGGGATGTTGACGCGAGTGTTTCCTGTTTTGAAGATGTGGGGTCACGCGTCGAAGGTATGTTCTCATGATCGGTTCGGTGTAAGGATGTGTGATGTGGTTGATGGCATATTCGACAATTCGATGATATGCATGCACCTCGATGCTTTCGCAAACAGTTTTGACATATTTTATAATTTCGAATTACCTCCCATTTGTTGGTTATCGTCATGTCGTTATATTTAGGACAGCGGTACAACGGGTGTTCGACTCGTTCGCAAAGGATGCAGGTGTGCGATGTACTAATGGGGGCCGAATGCGTAAGATAAGTGTCCTGCCGTTTTCGCGATTGTAATGTGTTCGTTTGGATATGTTTACGTTTTTCGCGGGGTTCGTCCTTAATATCCGTCGTTAGCTTCTCTGAAGCACTGTATCGGTGGTCTATCTCTTTTAAAAATTTATAAAGTTCCTTACGGGTAGGGTAATCGTCCGAATTGAGTTGTCGATCCCATTCTTCTCGAACGCGACGAGGTAAAAGGCGCTCGATAACGCGCACTGTTAGGGCATGAGGCTCGTTAAACGAATCAATCATGTTGAGATATGCCTCCGTATCTCTTATGAGTATCTGAATCCCTCTTGCCGAATCATCCTCGGAGTGTGTTAAATCCAGAATCGCGTCGAGAAGTCTTGCTAGCAGTACGCGTTTTCTATCGTATTTTTCTAATAATGCTTCCCACGCAAGTTTGTAATTCGACCCGTCCCCTGAATATAGTGTAATCACTTCGAGTGCACGGCCCTGCAATGCATCTCGAAGATAGGCGTGTTTTTCTAGATCGGATATGTCGGTCCGCGCGTCTATCAGAGTTAAAAAACTTTTCTTAAATTCTAACCATTTTTCTAATATTCCATCAAATTTGGGTATCTCAATTCGTTTTAATTTAATCGGTGGTTCGGTCGTACTAGTCTGATTTGACGTTATGCTGCTATCGTTCGCAATGTTAGCCGCGGATGTTCTCCTTTTCTTAATTGTAGATCCGATTGAATGATATCGGTTAAAAAGATCTTCTAAATCGTCAAATTCCTCGTCCTCTTCGGGGCCTAAATCTATACACTCTCGATGTGATCGTTCGTATTCGTTTATTTGTTCAGTAAGACGTTCATAGCGATCTACTAATTCGTCCGTCTCTGAATTCTCTTTCCTGACTAAGTTTTCTAAATAAGTTAATCGGCCCTTCAAAATCTTTCGTTCCCGTCTAAGACGTTTTACCGATTCCATTTTGTCTCGATGTTAATTATCTTACTTTTCGAAGATGGATTAATATAAATTATGTTGAGTGCGAAGATTTTAATATATAAATTTTTTGTTATGATGCGTCGGGTTTCCGATCACGCGGTTACGGTCCTGAGCTGTGAGTTAGTGAAGGGGGGTGGTATGTTTACCGAACGTAGGGTCCTACTGACGTCACGATTTCTTTGTCGCCTAATCTTATGTTTGAACAAACGTACCGTTGCTGAGCGATGTAACCGTCGAAACTATTCTCGCCCTTTGTCCGTGAACAAAGCGATTTTCAAATTCTATTAATATACGTTACTTCGGTTAAAATTTGAAATGGATTCGAATGAGTTGTTTCCGATTTTAATATACCAATTTAGTAAGAAAGATGAGAGAAAATAATAAAATTTATATTAGAAATTACGAACTTCTACGGGGTTCGAAGACGCAATTTCATGTAGAATATTTTATAATGTTTAAAGTGGATACGCATAAACGTATGCACAAATGATGCAATCTACTTATCTCCTTTTAGAATCCTTTGTGATGACTAGCTCGACGTGGCAGCGTGTATGTTCAGGAACTAGATTTTCTCAATGGCGATTCCGTATACGCAGCTTCACTCAAACAAGGAATCAGAAATTCACACCTCACAGGAGGCACCAAAATGTATTTGCCAAAATTCCTCCAACATGGAGTCCTCCGGCGATTGGATTAAGCTTAATTATGAGGAGGGTGAAAAGGTGAATTAGAATTAAATTAAACACGTGGTTGAGCCAATAAGTGCAATGCTTTATTGGCTCGTCAGGGAAAAAGACTTGCGGCAAAAAACCCTGGTTGTTATTAATATAATGGACGACGATTGATCGCGGATTGTGTCCGTGATAAACTTCTCGTCATGATTAACCTTGATGGTCAATCTCGTTGAAAGAAATAGAAATTATATCTCTCACCGTTAATTGCCGCCTCTACGTCTCTCTATCGTATTTATAATATCTGTAAGATATATTCGCTTAACAGATAAACTCCTTGTCTTTCTATCGCATTTATAATATCTGTAAGATACATTCGCTTAACAGATAAACTCCTTGTCTTTCTATGATCCTCTCGCTCGTTGTCTCCGATTAATTTGTCTCCAAGTGTCCTCGTAGGCGTCCAGCGGTTGAATAGAATGCGTGTCTTTCGTATTGTGCCCTGCAGGGTGCCCTCACTCGACGGTCGAGTGGTGGGGTTATGGATGCTAGTTACTAGTAACTCTCTATCGATTTAGTAAATTTTTAATTTTAATTTAAATCTCGTATTTTAGTTACAATCGATTTTCGGCTATGATCGATTACGATCGTACAGACCATGTTATAACATTTTAGAATTTGTTAGTATTCGAGTTATTATAGTTTTTGTGTACAAACTACTTCTTTTTTTTAGACACCCTATGTATTTTAAATACTTTTGCCTAACATCATGTTATTAGGCATTAAAAAAGCTTTAACATAGCTATTTTAAAACATTTTAAAATAAGTTTGTCTTTGAGAAATTATATTTTATGTGTACAGCAACTGCTTTTTTTTTTAAAAAAATCTATAAGTTTTAAATACTTACGTTCAGCATACGATTACAGTGCATTAAAAGAGATTTAAAATGACCATGTTATAACATTTTAAAATTTGTTAGTTTTACGAGTAATTGAAGTTTTTGTGTAAAGATTCCTTCTTTTTTTTAAAAACTCTATACATTTTAAATATTTAGGCTTTAAATCAGGTTGTAGCGCATTAAAGTACCTTTAAAATGACAAGGTTATAACATTTTAGAATTTGTTAGTTTTCGAGTTATTATAGTGTTTGTGTACAAAGTATTTCTTTTTTTTTAGACACCCTATGTATTTTAAATACGTTTGCCTAACATCATGATATTAAGCAATAAAAGAGCTTTAAAATGGCTATTTTAAAATATTTTAAAATAAGTTTGTCTTTGTGAAATTAAAGTTTATGTGTAAAGCATGTTTCTTTTTTTTTTAGAAAACCTATAAGTTTTAAATACTTAAGTTTAGCATAATACTTTAGAGCATTTAAAGAACATTAAAATGACAATATTAAAACATTTTAAAATTTGATTTTTTTCGAGTTGTTGAAGTTTTTGTTTACTGATTCCTTATTTATTTTTTAAAACACTATACATTTTAAATACTTAAGTTTTAAATTTGGATGTAGAGCATTAAAAGAGCAATAAAGTGACTATGTTATAACATTTTAAAATTTGTTAGTTTTCGAGTTATTAAAGTATTTGTGTACAAAGTACTTCTTTTTTTATAGGCACCCTATGTATTTTAAATTCTTCTGCTTAACATCATGTTGTTAGGCATTGAAATAAGTTTAAAATGGCTATTTTTAAACATTTTAAAATAAGTTTGTCTTTGAGAAAGTAAAATTTATGTGTACAGCTTGTTTCTTTTTTTTTTAAGAAAACATATAAATTTTAAAAACTTTTGTTCAGCATATGATTTTAGAGCATTTTAAAATTTGCTTGTTTTCGAGTTGTTGTTTTTGTTTACTGATCTCTTATTTATTTTTTAAAACACTATACATTTTAAATACTTAAGTTTTAAATCAGGTTTTAGAGCATTAAAAGCGCTTTAAAATGACAATGTTATAACATTTTAGAATTTCCTAGTTTTCGAGTTATTAATTTTTTTGTGTACAAATTACTCCTTTTCTTTAGACACCCTATGTATTTTAAATACTTAAGTTTTACCTCAGGTATTAAAGCATTAAAAGCGCTTTAAAATGACAATGTTATATCATTTTAGAATTTCTTAGTTTGCGAGTTATTAATGTTTTTTTGTGTACAAAGTACTCCTTTTTTTTAGACACCCTATGTATTTTAAATACGTTTGCCTAACATCATGATTTTAAGCAATAAAAGAGCTTTAAAATGGCTATTTTAAAACAATTTTAAATAAGTTTGTTTTTGTGAAATTAAAGTTTATATGTAAAGCTAGTTTTTTTTTTTTTTTAAAAAACCTATAAATTTTAAATACTTAAGATTAGCATACTATTTTAGAGCATTTAAAGAGCTTCAAAATGACAATATTAAAACATTTTAAAATTTGCTTGCTTTCGAGTTGTTGTTTTTGTTCACTGATTCCTTAATTATTTTTTAAAACACTATACATTTTAAATACATAAGTTTTAAATCTGGATGTAAAGTATTAAAAAACCTTTTAAATGAGCATGTTATAACATTTAAGAATTTGTTAGTTTTCGAGTTATTATAGTTTTTGTGTACAAAGTACTTATTTTTTTTTAGACACACTACTTATTTTAAATTCTTTTGCTTAACATCATGTTATTAAGCATTAAAAAAGCTTTAAAATAGCTATTTTAAAACATTTTAAAATAAGTTTGTCTTTAAAAATTATAATTTATGTGTACAGCTACTGCTTTTTTTTTTAAAAAAATCTATGAGTTTTAAATACTTATGTTGAGCATACGATTTCAGTGCATTAAAAGAGCTTTAAAATGACAATGTTATACCATTTTAAAATTTGTTAGTTTTACGAGTAATTGAAGTTTTTGTGTACAGATTCCTTCTTTTTTTTAAAAACTCTATATATTTTAAATATTTAGGCTTTAAATCAGGTTGTAGAACATTAAAAGTCCTTTAAAATGACCAAGTTATAACATTTTAGAAATGTTTAGTTTTCGAGTTATTAATGTTTATTTGTGTACAACATACTCCTTTTTTTTTAAACACACTATGTATTTTAAATGCTTTTGCTTAACATCATGCTATTTGGCATTAAAAAAGCTTTAAAATAACTATTTTAAAACATTTTAAAATAAGTTTGTCTTTAAAAATTATAATTTATGTGTACAGCTACTGCTTCTTCTTTTTAAAAAATCTATAAGTTTTAAATACTTATGTTCAGCATACGATTTCAGTGCATTAAAAGAGCTTTAAAATGACCATGTTATAACATTTTAAAATTTGTTTGTTTTACAAGTAATTGTAGTTTATGTGTACAGATTCCTTTTTTTTTTAAAAACCCTATATATTTTTTATACTTAAATTTTAAATCAGGTTGTAGAGCATTAAAAGACCTTTAAAATGACCATGTTATAAAATTTTAGAATTCGTTAGTTTTCGAGTTATTATAGTTTATGTGTACAAAGTACTTCTTTATTTTTGGACACCCTATATATTTTAAATAATTTTGCTTAACATCATGTTATTAAGCAATAAAAGAGCTTTAAAATGGCTATTTTAAAACATTCTAAGATAAGTTTGTCTTTGAGAATTTATAATTTATGTGTACAGCTTCTTCTTTTTTTTTTTATAGGAAATCTATAAGTTTTAAATACTTAAGTTTAATATAAGATTTTAGAGCATATAAAGAGCTTCAATATGAACATTTTAAAACACTTTAAAATATGCTAGTTTTTGAGTAAATAAAGTTTTTGTGTACAGATTCCGTCTTTTTATTTAAATACCCTATATTTTTTAAATACTTAATTTTTCTGTTAGTTTGTAGAGCGTTAAAATAGCTTTAAAATGACATTGTTATATCATTTTAGTATTTGTTAGTTTTTGAGATATTAAAATTTTTGTGTACAAAGTACTTCTTTTTTTTGAAACACCCAATGTATTTTAATTACTTTTGCTTAACATCATGTTATTGGGAATTAAACGAGATTTAAAATCGCTATTTAAAAACATTTTAAAATTAGATTGACTTTGAGAAATAAAAGTTTGTGTGTACAGCTTGTTTCTTTTTTTTTTAAAAAACCCTATATATTTTAAATACTTAAGTTTTAAATCAGGTTGTAGAGCATTAAAAGCGCTTTAAGATGGCTATTTTAAAACATTTTAAAATAAGTTAGTCTTTGAGAAATTATAATTTATGTGTACAGCTACTTTCTTTTTTTTTTAGAAAACCTATAAGTTTCAAATACTAAAGTATAGCATAAGATTTTAGAGCATATAAAGAGCTTAAAAATAAACATATTAAAACATTTTAAAATATGCTAATTTTCACTTAATTTAAGTTTATGTGTACAGATTCCTTCTTTTTTTTAAAACACCTAGTATATTTTAAATATTTAAGTTTTAAATCTAGTTGGAGAGCATTTAAAATGCTTTAAAATGGCTATTTTAAAACATTTTAAAATATGCTAGTTTTTGAGTAAATAAAGTTTTTTATAACTGTTTCCTTATTTATTTTTTAAGTCACTGTAAATTTTAAATACTTAAGTTTTAAATCTGGTTGTAGAGCATTTAGAGAGCTTTAAAATAACCATGTTATAACATTATAAAATTTATTAGTTTTTGAGTAAATAAAGTTTTTGAGTACAGATTCCTTCTTCTTTTTTTTAAAACCCTAGATATTTTAAATACTTAAGTTTTAAATCAGCTTGTAGAGTATTAAAAGCTACTAAAAATGGCTATTCTAAAACATTTTAAAGTTAGTTAGTCTTTGAGAAATTATAATTTATGTGTACAGCTTCTTTTTTTTTTTTTTAGTAAACCTATAAGTTTTAAGTACTTAAGTTTATCATAAGATTTTAGAGCATATAAAGAGCTTAAAAATGAACATATTAAAACATTTTTAAATATGCTTGTTTTCGAGTAATTGAAGTTTATGTGTACATATTCCTTATTTGTTTTTAAAATCCCTATATATTTTAAATATTTAAATTTTAAATCTGGTGCTAGAGCATTAAAAGAGCTTTAAAATGACCATGTTATAACATTTTAGAATTTGTTAGTTTTGGAGTTGTTATGGTTTTTGAGTACAAAGTACTTCCTTTTTTTTTACTCCCTATGTATTATAATTACTTTTGCTTAACATCAAGTTGTTGGGCATTGAAAAGATTTAAAATGGCTATTTTAAAATATTTTAAAATAAGTGGGTCTTTGAGAAATTAAAATTTATGTGTACAGCTTGTATTTTTTTTTTTTTAAAAAACCTATAAGTTTTAAATACTTAAGTTGATCATAAGATTTTAGAGCATATAAAGAGCTTAAAAATGAATATAGTAAAACATTTTAAAATATGCTAGTTTTTGAGTAAATTAAGTTTTTGTGTACGGATTCCCTCTTTTTTTTAAAAAACCCTATATATTTTAATTACTTAAGTTTTCAGTTAGCTTGTAGAGCATTAAAAGAGCTTTAAAATGACCATGTTATAACATTTTTGAATTTGTTAGTTTTCGAGTTCTTAATGTTTTTGTGTACAAAGTACTCCTTTTTTTTTAAACACCTTATGTATTTTAAATTTTTTTGCTTGATATCATGTTGTTGGGAATTGAAAGAGCTATAAAATGATTATTTTAAAACATTTTAAAATAAGTTTGTCCTTGAGAAATTAAAATTTATGTGTAAAAAGTTCTCCTTTGTTTTTTAGACACCCTATGTATTTTAAATTCTGTTGCTTGACATTATGATGTTTGGCATTTAAAGGGCATTAAATTGGCTATTTTTAAACATTTTAAAATAAGTTTGTCTTTTAGAAATAAAAATTTATGTGTACAGATGGTTTCTTTATTTTTTAGAAAACCTATATGTTTGAAATAATTATGTTAAGCATACGATTTTAGAGCATTAAAAGAGCTTTAAAATGACCATGTTATAAAATTTTAGAATTTGTTATTTTTCGAGATATTCAAGTTTATGTGTAAAGAGTTTTAATTTTTTATAGAAACCCTATGTATTCAAAAAAATTTTGCTTAACAACATGTTATTAAGCATTGAAAGAGCTATAAAATGGCTATTTTAAAACATTCTAAAATAAGTTTGTTTTTTAAAATTTATAATTTTTGTGTACAGCTTCTTCTTTTTTTTTTTTATAGGAAATCTATAAGTTTTAAATACTTAAGTTTATTATAAGATTTAAGAGCATATAAAGAGCTTAAAAATGAACATTTAAAAAACTTTAAAATATGCTAGTTTTTGAGTAAATAAAGATTTTGTGTACAGATTCCTTCTTTTTATTTAAAATCCCTATATTTTTTAAATACTTAAGTTTTCAGTTAGTTTGTAGAGCATTAAAATTGCTTTAAAATGACTATGTTATAAAATTTTAGTATTTGTTAGTTTTCGAGTTATTTATGTTTTTGTGTACAAAGTACTCCTTTTTTTTAGACAACCTATGTAGTTTAAATTCTTTTGCTTGATATCATGTTGTTGGGCATTGAAAAAGCTTTAAAATGGTTATTTTAAAACATTATTAAGTTATTTTAAAACAGGTTTATTTATATTTTATATGTTTATTTTATTTTATAGGTTTTCTAAAAAAAAAAAGAAAGAAGCTTTACACATAAATTTTAATTTCTCAAAGACCAACTTATTTTAAAATGTTATAAAATAGCTATTTAAAATCTTTTTTAATGTCCAACAACATGATGTTAAGCAAAAGTAATTAAAATACATAGGGTGTTTAAAAAAAAAGAAGTACTTTGTACACAAAAACTTTAATATCTCGAAAACTATTAAATACTAAAATGTTATACCATAGTCATTTTAAAGATATTTTAATGCTCTACATACTAGCTGATAACTTAAGAATTTAAATTATATAGGGTTTTTAAAAAAAAAGAAGGAATCTGTACACATAAACTTTATTTACTCAGAAACTAGCATATTTTAAAATGTTCTAATATGTTCATTTTTAAGCTCTTTTAATGCTCTAAAATCGTAAGCTGAACATAAGTATTTAAAACATATAGGTTATATAAAAAAAACCATCTGTACACATAAAATTTAATTTCTCAAAGCCAACTTATTTTAAAATGTTTTAAAATAGCCAATTTAAAGCTCTTTAAATGCCCAACAACATGATGTCAGGCAAAAAAATTTAAAATACATAGGGTGTCTAAAAAAAAGGCTTACTTCTTACACAAAAACAGTAATAACTCGAAACCTAACAAATTCAAAAATGTTAAAACATGGTCATTTTAAAGCTCTTTTAATGCCCAGAAATCGTATGCTGAACATAAGTATTTAAAACTTCTAGGTTTTCTTAATAAAAAAAGAAACCATCTGTACACATAAATTTTAATTTCTCAAAGACAAACTTATTTTAAAAAGTTTTTAAACTAGCAATGTTAAATTTCTTTCAATGCCCAACAACACGATGTTAAGCAAAAGTAATAAAAATACATAGAGTGTTTAAAAAAAAGAATTACTTTGTACACAAAAAATTTAAAATCTCGAAAACTAACAAATACTAAAATGTTAAAACATGGTCATTTTAAAACTCATTTAATGCTCTACAAGCAGATTGAAATCTTAAGTATTTAAAATATATATTGTTTTAAAAAATAAATTAGTAGTCAGTAAACAAAAACTAACAACACGGAAACATGCAAATTTTAATATGTTTTAATATTGTCATTTTAAAGCTCTTTAAATGCTCTAAAATAGTATGCTAAACTTAAGTATTTAAAACTTATAGGTTTTTAAAAAAAAAAGAAATTAGCTGTACACATAAACTTTAATTTCTCAAAGACAAACTTATTTTTAAATGTTTTAAAATAGCCCTTTTAAAGCTCGTTTAATGCCCAACAACATGATGTTAAGCAAAAGTAATTAAAATACATAGGGTGTCTAAAAAACAAAGAAGAACTTTTTACACATAAATTTTAATTTCTCAAAGACAAACTTATTTTAAAATGTTTTAAAATAATCATTTTATAGCTCTTTCAATTCCCAACAACATGATATCAAGCAAAAAAATTTAAAATACATAAGGTGTTTAAAAAAAAAAGAAGTACTTTGTACACAAAAACTTTAAAATCTCGAAAACTAACAAATACTTAAATGTTAAAACATGGTCATTTTAAAGCTTTTTTAATGCTCTTCAAGCAGAGGTAAAATTAAGTATTTAAAATATATATAGGGTTCTTTAAAAGATAGAAGGTATCTGTACACAAAAACTTTAATTACTCGAAAACTAACAAATTTTAAAGTAATATAACATTGTCATTTTAAAGTTTTTTTAATGCTCTAAAATCGTATGCTAAACATAATTATTTAAAACATATAGGTTTTCTAAAAAAAAAAAAAACCATCTGTACACATAAAATTTAATTTCTCAAAGCCAACTTATTTTAAAATGTTTTAAAATAGCTAAATTAAAGCTCTTTAAATGCTCAACAACATGATGTCAAGCAAAAAAATTTAAAATACTTAGGTGTCTAAAAAAAAGGATTATGTTTGTACACAAAAACTTGTATATCTCGAAAACTAACAAATTCTAAAATGTTAAAACATGGTCATTTTAAAGCTCATTTAATGGTCTACAACCAGATTTAAAACTTAAGTATTCAAAATATATAGTGTTTTAAAAAATAAATTCGTAATCAGTAAACAAAAACTTCAACAACACGAAAACAAGCAAATTTTAAAATGTTTTAATATTGTCATTCTAAAGCTCTTTAAATGCTCTAAAATAGTATGCTAAACTTAAGTATTTAAAACTTATAGGTTTTCTAAAAAAAAAGAATCCATCTGTACACATAAAATTTAATTTCTCAAAGACCAACTTATTTTAAAATGTTTTAAAATAGCCATTTTAAAGCTCTTTCAATGCCCAAAAACATGATGTTAAGCAAAAGCGATTTAAAATACATAGGGTGTCTATAAAAATAAAGTACTTTGTACACAAAAAATTTAAAATCTCGAAAACTAAGAAATACTAAAATGTTAAAACATGGTCATTTTAAAGCTCTTTTAATGCTCTTCAACCAGATTTAAAACTTAGGTACTTAAAATATATAGGGTTTTTTAAAATATAAATTAGAAATCAGTAAACAAAAACTTCAACAACACGAAAACAAGAAAATTTTAAAATGTTTTAATATTGTCATTTTAAAGCTCTTTAAATGCTCTAAAATAGTATGCTAAACTTAAGTATTTAAAACTTATAGGTTTTTAAAAAAAAAGAAACTAGCTGTACACATATACTTTAATTTCTCAAAGACTAACTTATTTTTAAATGTTTTATAATAGCCAATTTAAAGCTCTTTCAATGCCCAACAACATGATGTCAAGCAATAGGATTTTAAATACATAGGGTGTCTAAAAAAAATGGATAACTTTGTACACAAAAACATTAATAACTCGAAACCTAACAAATTAAAAAATGTTAAAACATGGTCATTTTAAAGCTCTTTTAATGCTCAAAAATCGTATGCTGAACATAAGTATTTAAAACTTATAGGTTTTCTAAATAAAAAAAGAAACCATCTGTACACTTAAATTTTAATTTCACAAAGACCAACTTATTTTAAAATGTTTTAAACTAGCCATTTTAAAGCTCTTTTAATGCCCAACAACATTATGTTAAGCAAAAGTAATTAAAATACATAGAGTGTTTAAAAAAAAAGAAGTACTTTGTAAACATAAAATTTAAAATCTCGGAAACTAACAAATACTAAAATGTTAAAACATGGTCCTTTTAAAGCTAATTTAATGCTCTACAAGCAGATTTAAAACTTAAGTATTTAAAATATATAGTGTTTTAAAAAATAAATTAGTAGTCAGTAAACAAAAACTAACAACACGGAAACATGCAAATTTTAATATGTTTTAATATTGTCATTTTAAAGCTCTTTAAATGCTCTAAAATAGTATGCTAAACTTAAGTATTTAAAACTTATATTTTTTAAAAAAAAAAGAAACTAGCTGTACACATAAACTTTAATTTCTCAAAGACAAACTTATTTTTAAATGTTTTAAAATAGCCCTTCTAAAGCTCGTTTAATTCCCAACAACATGATGTTAAGCAAAAGTAATTAAAATACATAGGGTGTTTAAAAAAAAAAGAAGTACTTTGTACACAAAAACTTTAAAATCTCGAAAACTAACAAATACTTAAATGTTAAAACATGGTCATTTTAAAGCTCTTTTAATGCTCTTTAAGCAGAGGTAAAATTAAGTATTTAAAATATATATAGGGTTTTTTAAAAGATAGAATGTATCTGTACACAAAAACTTTAATTACTCGAAAACTAACAAATTTTAAAGTAATATAACATTGTCATTTTAAAGTTTTTTTAATGCTCTAAAATCGTATGCTAAACATAATTATTTAAAACATATAGGTTTTCTAAAAAAAAAAAAAAACCATCTTTACACATAAAATTTAATTTCTCAAAGACCAACTTATTTTAAAATGTTTAAAATAGCCATTTTAAAGCTCTTTCAATGCCCAAAAACATGATGTTAAGCAAAAGCGATTTAAAATACATAGGGTGTCTATAAAAATAAAGTACTTTGTACACAAAAAATTTAAAATCTCGAAAACTAAGAAATACTAAAATGTTAAAACATGGTCATTTTAAAGCTCTTTTAATGCTCTTCAACCAGATTTAAAACTTAAGTATTTAAAATATATAGGGTTTTTTAAAATATAAATTAGAAATCAGTAAACAAAAACTTCAACAACACGAAAACAAGCAAATTTTAAAATGTTTTAATATTGTCATTTTAAAGCTCTTTAAATGCTCTAAAATAGTATGCTAAACTTAAGTATTTAAAACTTATAGGTTTTTAAAAAAAAAGAAACTAGCTGTACACATAAACTTTAATTTCTCAAAGACAAACTTATTTTTAAATGTTTTAAAATAGCCCTTCTAAAGCTCGTTTAATGCCCAACAACATGATGTTAAGCAAAAGTAATTAAAATACATACGGCGTTTAAAAAAAAAAGATGTACTTTGTACACAAGAACTTTAAAATCTCGAAAACTCACAAATACTTAAATGTTAAAACATGGTCCTTTTAAAGCTCTTTTAATGCTCTTCAAGCATAGTTAAAACTTAAGTATTTAAAATATATATAAGGTTTTTTAAAAGATAGAAGGTATCTTCACACAAAAACTTTAATTACTCGAAAACTAACAGATTTTAAAGTAATATAACATTGTCATTTTAAAGTTTTTTAATGCTCTAAAATCGTATGCTGAACATAATTATTAAAACTATAGGTTTTCTAAAAAAAAAAAAAACCATCTGTACACATAAAATAATTTCTCAAAGCCAACTTATTTTAAAATGTTTTAAATAGCCAATTTAAATCTCTTTAATGCCCAACAACATGATGTCAAGCAAAAAAAATTTAAAATACATAGGGTGTCTAAAAAAAAGGATTACTTTTTACACAAAAACATTAATAACTCGAAAACTGCCAATTCTAAATTGTTACAACATGGTCATTTTAAAGCTCTTTTAATGCTCTAAAACCAAAATTAAAACTTAAGTATTTAAAATATATAGGGTTTTTAAAAAAATGAAGAATCTGTACATAAAAACTTCAATTACTCGAAAACTAACAAATTTTAGAATGTTATAACATGTCCTTTTAAAGCTAATTAATGCATTAAAAGCAGATTTAAAACTTAAGTATTTAAAATATATAGTGTTTTAAAAAGTAAATTAGTAGTCAGTAACAAAAACTAACAACAAGGAAACATGCAAATTTTAATATGTTTTAATATTGTCATTTTAAAGCTCTTTAAATGCTCTAAAATAGTATGCTAAACTTAAGTATTTAAAACTTATAGGTTTTTAAAAAAAAAAGAAATTAGCTGTACACATAAACTTTAATTTCTCAAAGACAAACTTATTTTTAAATGTTTTAAAATAGCCCTTTTAAAGCTCGTTTAATGCCCAACAATATGATGTTAAGCAAAAGTAATTAAAATACATAGGGTGTTTAAAAAAAAAGAAGTACTTTGTACACAAAAACTTTAAAATCTCGAAAACTAACAAATACTTAAATGTTAAAACATGGTCATTTTAAAGCTCTTTTAATGCTCTTCAAGCAGAGGTAAAATTAAGTATTTAAAATATATATAGGGTTTTTTAAAAGATAGAAGGTATCTGTACACAAAAACTTTAATTACTCGAAAACTAACAAATTTTAAAGTAATATAACATTGTCATTTTAAAGTTTTTTTAATGCTCTAAAATCGTATGCTAAACATAATTATTTAAAACATATAGGTTTTCTAAAAAAAAAAAAAACCATCTTTACACATAAAATTTAATTTCTCGAAGACCAACTTATTTTAAAATGTTTAAAATAGCCATTTTAAAGCTCTTTCAATGCCCAAAAACATGATGTTAAGCAAAAGCGATTTAAAATACATAGGGTGTCTATAAAAATAAAGTACTTTGTACACAAAAAATTTAAAATCTCGAAAACTAAGAAATACTAAAATGTTAAAACATGGTCATTTTAAAGCTCTTTTAATGTTCTTCAACCAGATTTAAAACTTAAGTATTTAAAATATATAGGGTTTTTTAAAATATAAATTAGAAATCAGTAAACAAAAACTTCAACAACACGAAAACAAGCAAATTTTAAAATGTTTTAATATTGTCATTTTAAAGCTCTTTAAATGCTCTAAAATAGTATGCTAAACTTAAGTATTTAAAACTTATAGGTTTTTAAAAAAAAAAGAAACTAGCTGTACACATAAACTTTAATTTCTCAAAGACAAACTTATTTTTAAATGTTTTAAAATAGCCCTTCTAAAGCTCGTTTAATGCCCAACAACATGATGTTAAGCAAAAGTAATTAAAATACATACGGCGTTTAAAAAAAAAAGATGTACTTTGTACACAAGAACTTTAAAATCTCGAAAACTCACAAATACTTAAATGTTAAAACATGGTCCTTTTAAAGCTCTTTTAATGCTCTTCAAGCATAGTTAAAACTTAAGTATTTAAAATATATATAGGGTTTTTTAAAAGATAGAAGGTATCTGTACACAAAAACTTTAATTACTCGAAAACTAACAGATTTTAAAGTAATAAAACATTGTCATTTTAAAGTTTTATTAATGCTCTAAAATCGTATGCTAAACATAATTATTTAAAACATATAGGTTTTCTAAAAAAAAAAAAAAACCATCTGTACACATAAAATATAATTTCTCAAAGCCAACTTATTTTAAAATGTTTTAAAATAGCCAATTTAAATCTCTTTAAATGCCCAACAACATGATGTCAAGCAAAAAAATTTAAAATACATAGGGTGTCTAAAAAAAAGGATTACTTTTTACACAAAAACATTAATAACTCGAAAACTGCCAAATTCTAAATTGTTACAACATGGTCATTTTAAAGCTCTTTTAATGCTCTAAAACCAAAATTAAAACTTAAGTATTTAAAATATATAGGGTTTTTTAAAAAAAATGAAGGAATCTGTTAATAAAAACTTCAATACTCGAAAACTACAAATTTTAGAATGTTATAACATGGTCCTTTTTAAAGCTAATTTAATGCATTAAAGCAGATTTAAAACTTAAGTATTTAAAATATATAGTGTTTTAAAAAGTAAATTAGTAGTCAGTAAACAAAAACTAACAAAAGGAAACATGCAAATTTAATATGTTTTAATATTGTCATTTTAAAGCTCTTTAATGCTCTAAAATAGTATGCTAAACTTAAGTATTTAAAACCTATAGGTTTTAAAAAAAAAAGAAATTAGCTGTACACATAAACTTTAATTTCTCAAAGACAAACTTATTTTAAATGTTTTAAAATAGCCCTTTTAAGCTCGTTTAATGCCCAACAATATGCTGTTAAGCAAAGTCATTAAAATACATAGGGTGTTTAAAAAAAAAAAGAAGTACTTTGTACACAAAAACTTTAAAATCTCGAAAACTAACAAATACTAAATGTTAAAACATGGTCATTTTAAAGCTCTTTTAATGCTCTCAAGCAGAGGTAAACTTAAGTATTTAAAATATATATAGGGTTTTTTAAAAAAGGTGAAGGTATCTGTACCACAAAAAACTTTAATTACTCGAAAATAACAAATTTTAAAGTAATATAACATTGTCATTTTAAAGTTTTTTTAATGCTCTAAAACGTATGCTAAACATAATTATTTAAAACATATAGGTTTCTAAAAAAAAAAAAAACCATCTGTACACATAAAATTTAATTTCTCAAAGACCAACTTATTTTAAAATGTTTAAAATAGCCATTTTAAAGCTCTTTCAATGCCCAAAAAACATGATGTTAAGCAAAGCGATTTAAAAACATAGGGTGTCTATAAAAAAAAAGTACTTTGTACACAAAAATTTAAAATCTCGAAAACTAAGAAATACTAAATGTTAAAACATGGTCATTTTAAAGCTCTTTTAATGTTCTCAACCAGATTTAAAACTTAAGTATTTAAAATATATAGGGTTTTTTAAAATATAAATTAGAAATCAGTAAACAAAAACTTCAACAACACGAAAACAAGCAAATTTTAAAATGTTTTAATATTGTCATTTTAAAGCTCTTTAAATGCTCTAAAATAGTATGCTAAACTTAAGTATTTAAACTTATAGGGTTTTAAAAAAAAAAGAAACTAGCTGTACACATAAACTTAATTTCTCAAAGACAAACTTATTTTTAAATGTTTAAAATAGCCCTTCTAAAGCTCGTTTAATGCCCAAACAACATGATGTTAAGCAAAGTAATTAAATACATACGGCGTTTAAAAAAAAACAGATGTACTTTGTACACAAGAACTTTAAAATCTCGAAAACACAAATACTTAAATGTTAAAACATGGTCCTTTTAAAGCTCTTTTAATGCTCTCAAGCATAGTTAAAACTTAAGTATTTAAAAATATATATAGGTTTTTTAAAGATAGAAGGTATCTGTACACAAAAACTTTAATTACTCGAAAACTAACAGATTTTAAAGTAATAACATTGTCATTTTAAAGTTTTATTAATGCTCGAAATCGTATGCTAAACATAATTATTTAAAACATATAGGTTTTCTAAAAAAAAAAAAAACCATCTGTACACATAAAATATAATTTCTCAAAGCCAACTTATTTTAAAATGTTTTAAAATAGCCATTTAAATCTCTTTAAATGCCCCAACAGGATGTCAAGCAAAAAATTAAAATACATAGGGTGTCTAAAAAAAGGATTACTTTTTACACAAAAAAACATTAATAACTCGAAAACTGCCAATTCTAAATTGTTACAACATGGTTATTTTAAAGCTCTTTTAATGCTCTAAAACCAAAATTAAAACTTAGTATTTAACATATTAGGGTTTTAAAAAAATGAAGGAATCTGTACATAAAAACTTCAATTACTCGAAAACTAACAAATTTAGAATGTTATAACATGGTCCTTTAAAGCTAATTTAATGCATTAAAAGCAAAAACTAACAACAAGGAACATGCAAAATTTTAATATGTTTTAATATTGTCAATTTAAAGCTCTTAAATGCTCTAAAATAGTATGGGTGTCTAAAAAAAAGGATTACTTTGTACACAAAAACTTGTATATCTCGAAAACTAACAAATTCTAAAATGTTAAACATGGTCATTTTAAAAGCTCGTTTAATGCTCTACAACCAATTTTTAAAACTTAAGTATTCAAAATATATAGTGTTTTAAAAAATAAATTAGTAATCAGTAAACAAAAACTTCAACAACACAAAAACAAGCAAATTTAAATGTTTTATTATTGTCATTCTAAAGCTCTTTAATGCTCAAAAATCGTATGCTGAACATAAGTATTAAAACTTATAGGTTTTCTAAATAAAAAGGAAACAATCTGTACAAAAAATTTTAATTTCAACAAAGACCAACTTATTTTAAAATGTTTTTTTAAAGCCATTTTAAAAGCTTTTTAATGCCCTACAAACATGATGTTAAGCAAAAGAATTTTAAAATACATAGGTGTCTAAAAAAAAAGTACTTTCTACACATAACTTTAATATCTCGAAAACTTACAAATACTAAATGTTATAACATGTTCATTTTAAAGATATTTTATTGCTCTACATCTTACTAAACAAGTAATATTTAAAATATATAGGGTTTTTTAAAGATAGTAGGAATCTGTACAGAAAAAACTTCAAATTACTCGAAAACTAACAAATTTTAAAATAATATTAACATTGTCATTTTAAGCTCTTTTAATGCTCTAAATCGTAATGCTAAACATAATTATTTAAAACATAAAGGTTTTCTAAAAAAAAAAGAAACCATCTGTACACATAAATTTTATTTCTCAAAGACAAACTTATTTTAAAATGTTTTAAACTAGCCATTTTAAAGACCTTTCAATGCGCAACAACATGATGTTAAGCAAAAGTAATTAAAATACATAGAGTGTTTAAAAAAAACGAAGTACTTGTAAACAAAAAATTTAAAATCTCGAAAACTAAAAATACTAAAATGTTAAAACATGGTCATTTTAAAGCTATTTTAATGCTCTAACATACTAATGAATACTTAAGTATTTAAAAAAATATAGGATTTTTTTAAAAAAAAGAAGGAATCTGTACAAAAAAAACTTATTTACTCAAATACTATCATATTTTAAAAATGATTTAATATGTTCATTTTTAAGCTCTTTTATGTCTCTAAATCGTTAGCTAACATAAGTATTTAAAACATATAGGTTTTCTAAAAAAAAAAGAACCATCTTTACACATAAAATTAATTTCTCAAAGACCAACTTATTTTAAAATGTTTTAAAATAGCAAATTTAATGCTTTTTAAATGCCCAACAACATGATGACAAGCAAAAGAATTTGAAATACATAAAGTGTATAAAAAAAAGGAGAAAATTGTACACAAAAACATTATTAACTCAAAAACTAAAAAATTCAAAATGTTAAAACATTGTCATTTTAAAGCTCATTTAATGCTCTACAACCAGATTTAAAACTTAAGTATTTAATATATATAGTGTTTTAAAAAATAAATTAGTAATCAGTAAAAAAAAACTTTAACAACACGAAAACAAGCAAATTTTAAAATATTTTAATTTTGTCATTTTTAAGCTCTTTAAATGCTATATAATAGTATGCTTAACTTAACCATTTAAAACTTATAGCTTTTCTAAAAAAAAAAAGAAACAAGCTGTACACATAAAATTTAATTTCTTAAAGACAAACTTATTTTAAAATGTTTTAAGTAGCCCTTTTGAAGCTTGTTAATGCCCACAACATGTTGTTAAGCAAAAGTAATAAAATACATTGGGTTTCTAAAAAAAAAAAGTACTTTCTACACAAAAACATTAATAACTCGAAAACAACAAAAAATTCAAAAATGTTAAATCATTGTCATTTAAAGCTCTTATAATGCTATAAATTCGTATGCAAAACATAAGTATTTAAAAACATATAGTTTTCTAAAAAAAAAAAAAATTATCTCTACACATAAAATTTAACTTACAAAGACCAAGTCTTTTAAAATGATTAAAAATAGCCAATTTAAAGCTCTTTTAATGCCTAACAAAATGATGTCCAGCAAAAGAATTTAAAATACAACGTGTCTAAAAAGAAAGAGAATTTTGTACACAAAAACATTAATAACTAAAAACTAACAATTCAAAATGTTAAAACATGGTCATTTTAAAGCTCTTTTAATGCTCTATAACCAGATTAAAACTGAGGTTTTTAAATATATAGGGTTTTTTAAAAAAGGAATGAATCTTACACAAAAACTTAAATAACTCGAAAACTAACGAATTTTAAAATTTATAACATCGTCATTTTAAAGCTCTTTTATTGCTCTCTAAAATCGTATGCTGAACATAAGTATTTAAAACATATGGTTTTTCTAAAAAAAAAGAAACCATTTGTACACATAAAATTTATTTCTCTCAAAGACAAACCTATTTTATAATTTTTTAAATAGCGAATTTAAAGCTCTTTTAATGCCTCAAAACATGATGTCAAGCAATAAACTTAAAATACATAGGGTGTCTAAAAAAAAGGATTACTTGTAAAAAAAACATTAATAACTCGAAAACTTACAAATCAAAAATGGTAAAACATGGTCATTTATAGCTCTTTTAATGCTCTAAACCAGATTTAAAAAACAAGCACAATATTTAAAATATATAGGGTTTTTAAAAAATAAATTAGTAATCATATACAAAAACTTCAACAACACACGAAAACAAGCATATTTTAAAATGTTTTAATATTGTCATTTTAAAGCTCTTTAAATGCTCTAAATATATACTAAACTTAAAAATTTAAAATATATAGGAATTTTTAAAAAAAAGAAGGAATCTGTACACAAAAACTTCAATTACTCGAAAACAAACAAATTTTAAAAATGTTTTAATATTGTCATTTTCAAGCTCTTTAAACTCTAAATCGTATGCTAAACTTAAGTATTTAAAACTTATAGGTTTCTAAAAAAAAAAGCAACAAGCTGTACACATAAACTTTAAACTTCTCAAAGACAAACTTATTTTAAAATGTTTTAATATTGTCATTTTAAAGCTCTTTAAATGCTATAAAATTGTATGCTAAACTTAAGTATTATAGGATTCGTGAAAAAATTGGGCCGTAGGACAGACTGGACCGGGACTCGAACCCGGGTCTTCCGCTTTCCGGGCGACTGCTCTTAACCATTGAGCTATCCAGGGCCCACCGTCCAATCTCTTCACGAACGCCTATCCAAGTGTCTTGGCTTGAGGGCTCGATCCAACACTCTATCCCCCGCAACTTTACAGATTCGGACCCAGAAGTTCGTCATTAGATCTTTTTCCAACGAACCGACAAACAACTGTTCCCAACCTCGATCTTTAATACAGGCTTCAACTAATGCTGTATAACTTACACGAGGATGCTATTCCCAATACAAACCGATCTTTAATACAGACTTCAACTAATGCTGTATAACTTACACGAGAATGCTATTCCCAATACAACACCGATCTTAATACAGACTTCAACTAATGCTGTACACCTTACACGAGGATGGAACACCTCTTTCCTAGTTTCCAAGCTAACCGTTCGCGTCGCCACTGTACGTCCTATGTCGGCCTAACCTCTCTTTTCATAGATGTTCACTTTAATTATTTTTTCTTAATTATTGCGCGGGTCGTAGAAGTGTGACACAAAGCAAACCACCATCCCGGCTGAGCCCCCAACTTATAGGATTCGTGAAAAAAATGGGCCGTTGGACACTGTACCGGGACTCGAACCCGGGTCTTCCGCTTTCCGGGCAACTGCTCTTAACCATTGAGCTATCCAGGGCCCACCGTCCAATCTCCTCACGAACGCCTATCCAAGTGTCTTGGCTTGGAGGTGCTCGCATCCCACAGTATTTAAAAACTTAGAGGTTTTCTAAATAAAAAAAGAACCTATCTGTACACATAAAATTTAATTTCTCAAAGACCAACCTTTTTTAAAATGTTTTAAAATAGCCATTTTGAAGCTCCTTTAATGCCCAACAACATGATGTTAAGCAAAAGAATTTTAAATACATAGGGTGTCTATAAAAAAAAGAAGTACTCTCTACACAAAAACTTGAATATCTCAAAAACTGACAGATTAAAAATGTTAGTACATGGTCATTTTAAAGCTCTTTAATGCTCTAAACCACAGATTTAAAACTTAAGTTTTTTTAAGTATACAGAGTTTTTTTAAAAAAAAGAATGAACTGTACACAAAAACTTGAATTACTCGAAACTAAACAATTTCTAAAATGTTAAAACATGGTCATTTTAAAGCTCATTTAATGCTCTACAACCAGATGTTAAAACTTAAGTATTTAAAATATTATAAATGTTTTTAAAAAATTAATTAGTATATTCAGTAAACAAAAACTTCAACAACACGAAAACAAGCAAATTTAAAATGTTTTAATATTGTCATTTTAATAGCTCTTTAAATGTCTCTAAAAAGCATGCTAAAATTTAAGTATTTAAATTATATAGGGTTTTTAAAAAAAAAAGGAATCAGTACACAAAAACTTCAATTACTCGAAACTACTCGAACAAATTTTAAAATGTTACCATGGTCCTTTTTAGGCCCTTATAATGCTATAAAATCGTATGCTAAACATAAGTATTTAAAACATATAGGTTTTTCAAAAAAAAAATTATCTCTAACACATAAAATTTACTTCACAAAAGACCAACTTATTTTAAAATTTTTTAAAATAGCCAATTTAAAGCTCTTTAATGCATAACAACATGATGTCCAGCAAAAGAATTTAAAATAACAAGGGTGTCTAAAAAGAAAGAGAATTTTGTATACAAAAACATTAATAACTAAAGAACTAACAAATTCAAAAATGTTAAAACATTGTCATTTTAAAGCTCTTTTAATGCTCCACAACCAGATTTAAATTTTAAGTTTTTTAAATATATAGGGTTTTTTTAAAAAACGAATGAATCTGTACACAAACAACTTCAATTACTCGAAACTAACAAATTTTTAAATAGTATAGCATAGTTATTTGAAAGCTTTTTTAATGCTCTAAAATCGTATGATTAAGTATTTAAAACTTATAGATTTTTTAAATAAAATAAGAAACTATCGTACATATAAAATTAATTTCTCAAAGACCAACTTATTTAAAATGTTTTAAAATAGCCAATTTAAAGCTCTTTTAATGCCCCACAACATGATGTCAAGCATAGAATTTAAAATACAGAGTGTCTAAAAAAAAGGATTACTTCGTACAAAAAAACATTAATAACTCGAAAACTTACAAATTCAAAAATGGTAAAACATGGTTAAGTATACAGAGTTTTTAAAAAAAAGAATGAATCTGTACACAAAAACTTGAATTACTCGAAAACTAACAATTTCTAAAAATGTTAAAACATGGTCATTTTAAAGCTCATTTAATGCTCTACAACCAGATTTAAAACTTAAGTATTTAAAATATATAGTGTTGTTAAAAATTAATTAGTATTCAGTAAACAAAAACTTCAACAACACGAAAACAAGCAATTTTTAAAATGTTTTAATAGTGGCATTTTATAGCTCTTTAAATGCTCTAAAAAGCATGCTAAATTTAAGTATTTAAATTATATAGGGTTTTTAAAAAAAAAAGGAATCAGTACACAAAAACTTCAATTACTCGAAAACTAACAAATTTTAAAATGTTATAACATGGTCATTTTTAGGCACTTATAATGCTATAAAATCGTATGCTAAACATAAGTATTTAAAACATATAGGTTTTCAAAAAAAAAAATTATCTCTACACATAAAATTTAACTTCACAAAGACCAACTTATTTTAAAATTTTTTAAAATAGCCAATTTAAAGCTCTTTTAATGCATAACAACATGATGTCCAGCAAAAGAATTTAAAATAACAAGGGTGTCTAAAAAGAAAGAGAATTTTGTATACAAAAACATTAATAACTAAAGAACTACAAATTCAAAAATGTTAAAACATTGTCATTTTAAAGCTCTTTTAATGCTCCACAACCAGATTTAAAACTTAAGTTTTTTAAATATATAGGGTTTTTTAAAAAAAAGAATGAATCTGTACACAAAAACTTCAATTACTCGAAACTAACAAATTTTTAAATAGTATAGCATAGTTATTTGAAAGCTTTTTTAATGCTCTAAAATCGTATGATTAAGTATTTAAAACTTATAGATTTTTAAATAAAATAAGAAACTATCTGTACATATAAAATTTAATTTCTCAAAGACCACTTATTTTAAAATTTTTAAAATAGCCAATTTAAAGCTCTTTTAATGCCCAACAACATGATGTCAAGCAATAGAATTTAAAATACATAGGGTGTCTAAAAAAAGGATTACTTCGTACAAAAAAACATTAATAACTCGAAAACTTACAAATTCAAAAATGGTAAAACATGTTCATTTTATAGCTCTTTTAAAGCTCTACAACCAGATTTAAAACTTAAATATTTAAAAAAAATAAGGTTTTTTAAAAAAAGAAGGATCCTGTACACAGAAACTTTAATTACTCGAAAACAAACAAATTTAAAATATTATAACATTGTCATTTTAAAGCTCTTTTAATGCCCAACAATATGATGCTAAGCAAAAGAATTTAAAATAGATAGGTGTCATTAAAAAAAGAAGAATTCTGTACACAAAAACTTAATATCTCGAAAACTAACAAATTCTAAAATGTTAAAACATGGTCGTTTTAAAGCTCATTTAATGCACTGATACCAGATTTAAAACACAAGTATTTAAAATATATAGTGTATTAAAAAATAAATAAGTAATCAGTAAACAAAAACTCAACAACACGAAAACAAGCAAATTTTAAAATGTTTTAATATGTCATTTTAAAGCTCTTTAAATGCTCTAAAATCGTATGCTAAACTTAAGTATTTAAAACTTATAGGTTTTCTAAAAAAAAAGAAACAAGCTGTACACATAAACTTTTATTTCTCAAAGACCAACCTTTTTTAAAATGTTTTAAAATAGCCATTTTGAAGCTCCTTTAATGCCCAACAACATGATGTTAAGCAAAAAAATTTTAAATACATAGGGTGTCTATAAAAAAAAAAGTACTCTCTACACAAAAACTTGAATATCTCAAAAACTGACCGATTAAAAAATGTTAGTACATGGTCATTGTAAAGCTCTTTTAATGCACTACAACCAGATTTAAAACTTAAGTTTTTTAAGTATATAGAGTTTTAAAAAATAAATTAGTATCAGTAAAAAAACTTTAACAACACGAAAACAAGCAAATTTTAAAATATTTTAATTTTGTCATTTTTAAGCTCTTTAAATGCTATATAATAGTATGCTTAACTTAACCATTTAAAACTTATAGCTTTTCTAAAAAAAAAAAGAAACAAGCTGTACACATAAAATTTAATTTCTTAAAGACAAACTTATTTTAAAATGTTTTAAAGTAGCCCTTTTAAAGCTTGTTTAATGCCCAACAACATGTTGTTAAGCAAAAGTAATTAAAATACATTGGGTGTCTAAAAAAAAATAAGTACTTTCTACACAAAAACATTAATAACTCGAAAACTAACAAATTCAAAAATGTTAAATCATTGTCATTTTAAAGCTCTTATAATGCTATAAATTCGTATGCAAAACATAAGTATTTAAAACATATAGGTTTTCTAAAAAAAAAAAAATTATCTCTACACATAAAATTTAACTTTACAAAGACCAACTTCTTTTAAAATGATTAAAAATAGCCAATTTAAAGCTCTTTTAATGCCTAACAAAATGATGTCCAGCAAAAGAATTTAAAATACAACGGGTGTCTAAAAAGAAAGAGAATTTTGTACACAAAAACATTAATAACTAAAAAACTAACAAATTCAAAAATGTTAAAGTATGGTCATTTTAAAGCTCTTTTAATGCTCTATAACCAGATTTAAAACTGAGGTTTTTAAATATATAGGGTTTTTTAAAAAAAGGAATGAATCTGTACACAAAAACTTAAATAACTCGAAAACTAACGAATTTTAAAATTTTATAACATCGTCATTTTAAAGCTCTTTTATTGCTCTAAAATCGTATGCTGAACATAAGTATTTAAAACATATAGGTTTTCTAAAAAAAAAAGAAACCATTTGTACACATAAAATTTAATTTCTCAAAGACAAACCTATTTTATAATTTTTCAAAATAGCGAATTTAAAGCTCTTTTAATGCCTCAAAACATGATGTCAAGCAATAGAACTTAAAATACATAGGGTGTCTAAAAAAAAGGATTACTTTGTACAAAAAAACATTAATAACTCGAAAACTTACAAATTCAAAAATGGTAAAACATGGTCATTTTATAGCTCTTTTAATGCTCTACAACCAGATTTAAAACACAAGTATTTAAAATATATAGTGTTTTAAAAAATAAATTAGTAATCATATACAAAAACTTCAACAACACGAAAACAAGCAAATTTTAAAATGTTTTAATATTGTCATTTTAAAGCTCTTTAAATGCTCTAAAATAGTATACTAAACTTAAAAATTTAAAATATATAGGAATTTTTAAAAAAAAGAAGGAATCTGTACACAAAAACTTCAATTACTCGAAAACAAAAAATTTTAAAATGTTTTAATATTGTCATTTTCAAGCTCTTTAAATGCTCTAAAATCGTATGCTAAACTTAAGTATTTAAAACTTATAGGTTTTCTAAAAAAAAAAGCAACAAGCTGTACACATAAACTTTAACTTCTCAAAGACAAACTTATTTTAAAATGTTTTAATATTGTCATTTTAAAGCTCTTTAAATGCTATAAAATTGTATGCTAAACTTAAGTATTATAGGATTCGTGAAAAAATTGGGCCGTTGGACAGACTGGACCGGGACTCGAACCCGGGTCTTCCGCTTTCCGGGCGACTGCTCTTAACCATTGAGCTATCCAGGGCCCACCGTCCAATCTCTTCACGAACGCCTATCCAAGTGTCTTGGCTTGGAGGTGCTCGCATCCAACACTCTATCCCCCGCAACTTTACATTCGACCCAGAATGTTCGTCATTAGATCTTTTTCCAACGAACCGACAAACAACTGTTCCCAACCTCGATCTTTAATACAGGCTTCAACTAATGCTGTATAACTTACACGAGGATGCTATTCCCAATACAAACCCGATCTTTAATACAGACTTCAACTAATGCTGTATAACTTACACGAGGATGCTATTCCCAATACAACACCGATCTTTAATACAGACTTCAACTAATGCTGTACACCTTACACGAGGATGGAACACCTCTTTCCTAGTTTCCAAGCTAACCGTTCGCGTCGCCACTGTACGTCCTATGTCGGCCTAACCTCTCTTTCATAGATGTTCACTTTAATTATTTTTTCTTAATTATTGCGCGGTCGTAGAAGTGTGACACAAAGCAAACCACCATCCCGGCTGAGCCCCCAACTTATAGGATTCGTGAAAAAATTGGGCCGTTGGACAGACTGTACCGGGACTCGAACCCGGGTCTTCCGCTTTCCGGGCAACTGCTCTTAACCATTGAGCTATCCAGGGCCCACCGTCCAATCTCCTCACGAACGCCTATCCAAGTGTCTTGGCTTGGAGGTGCTCGCATCCCACAGTATTTAAAACTTAGAGGTTTTCTAAATAAAAAAAGAACCTATCTGTACACATAAAATTTAATTTCTCAAAGACCAACCTTTTTTAAAATGTTTTAAAATAGCCATTTTGAAGCTCCTTTAATGCCCAACAACATGATGTTAAGCAAAAGAATTTTAAATACATAGGGTGTCTATAAAAAAAGAAGTACTCTCTACACAAAAACTTGAATATCTCAAAAACTGACAGATTAAAAATGTTAGTACATGGTCATTTTAAAGCTCTTTTAATGCTCTACAACCAGATTTAAAACTTAAGTTTTTTAAGTATACAGAGTTTTTTAAAAAAAAGAATGAATCTGTACACAAAAACTTGAATTACTCGAAAACTAACAATTTCTAAAATGTTAAAACATGGTCATTTTAAAGCTCATTTAATGCTCTACAACCAGATTTAAAACTTAAGTATTTAAAATATATAGTGTTTTAAAAAATTAATTAGTATTCAGTAAACAAAAACTTCAACAACACGAAAACAAGCAAATTTTAAAATGTTTTAATATTGTCATTTTATAGCTCTTTAAATGCTCTAAAAAAGCATGCTAAATTTAAGTATTTAAATTATATAGGGTTTTTTAAAAAAAAAAAGGAATCAGTACACAAAAACTTCAATTACTCGAAAACTAACAAATTTTAAAATGTTATAACATGGTCATTTTTAGGCACTTATAATGCTATAAAATCGTATGCTAAACATAAGTATTTAAAACATATAGGTTTTCAAAAAAAAAAAATTATCTCTACACATAAAATTTAACTTCACAAAGACCAACTTATTTTAAAATTTTTTAAAATAGCCAATTTAAAGCTCTTTTAATGCATAACAACATGATGTCCAGCAAAAGAATTTAAAATAACAAGGGTGTCTAAAAAGAAAGAGAATTTTGTATACAAAAACATTAATAACTAAAGAACTAACAAATTCAAAAATGTTAAAACATTGTCATTTTAAAGCTCTTTTAATGCTCCACAACCAGATTTAAAACTTAAGTTTTTTAAATATATAGGGTTTTTTAAAAAAAAGAATGAATCTGTACACAAAAACTTCAATTACTCGAAAACTAACAAATTTTTAAATAGTATAGCATAGTTATTTGAAAGCTTTTTTAATGCTCTAAAATCGTATGATTAAGTATTTAAAACTTATAGATTTTTTAAATAAAATAAGAAACTATCTGTACATATAAAATTTAATTTCTCAAAGACCAACTTATTTTAAAATGTTTTAAAATAGCCAATTTAAAGCTCTTTTAATGCCCAACAACATGATGTCAAGCAATAGAATTTAAAATACATAGGGTGTCTAAAAAAAAGGATTACTTCGTACAAAAAAACATTAATAACTCGAAAACTTACAAATTCAAAAATGGTAAAACATGTTCATTTTATAGCTCTTTTAAAGCTCTACAACCAGATTTAAAACTTAAATATTTAAAAAAAATAAGGTTTTTTAAAAAAAAGAAGGATCCTGTACACAGAAACTTTAATTACTCGAAAACAAACAAATTTTAAAATATTATAACATTGTCATTTTAAAGCTCTTTTAATGCCCAACAATATGATGCTAAGCAAAAGAATTTAAAATAGATAGGGTGTCATTAAAAAAAGAAGAATTCTGTACACAAAAACTTAAATATCTCGAAAACTAACAAATTCTAAAATGTTAAAACATGGTCGTTTTAAAGCTCATTTAATGCACTGATACCAGATTTAAAACACAAGTATTTAAAATATATAGTGTATTAAAAAATAAATAAGTAATCAGTAAACAAAAACTTCAACAACACGAAAACAAGCAAATTTTAAAATGTTTTAATATTGTCATTTTAAAGCTCTTTAAATGCTCTAAAATCGTATGCTAAACTTAAGTATTTAAAACTTATAGGTTTTCTAAAAAAAAAGAAACAAGCTGTACACATAAACTTTTATTTCTCAAAGACCAACCTTTTTTAAAATGTTTTAAAATAGCCATTTTGAAGCTCCTTTAATGCCCAACAACATGATGTTAAGCAAAAAAATTTTAAATACATAGGGTGTCTATAAAAAAAAAAGTACTCTCTACACAAAAACTTGAATATCTCAAAAACTGACCGATTAAAAAATGTTAGTACATGGTCATTGTAAAGCTCTTTTAATGCACTACAACCAGATTTAAAACTTAAGTTTTTTAAGTATATAGAGTTTTAAAAAATTAATTAGTATTCAGTAAACATAAACTTCAACAACACGAAAACAAGCAAATTTTAAAATATTTTAATTTTGTCATTTTTAAGCTCTTTAAATGCTATATAATAGTATGCTTAACTTAACCATTTAAAACTTATAGCTTTTCTAAAAAAAAAAAGAAACAAGCTGTACACATAAAATTTAATTTCTTAAAGACAAACTTATTTTAAAATGTTTTAAAGTAGCCCTTTTAAAGCTTGTTTAATGCCCAACAACATGTTGTTAAGCAAAAGTAATTAAAATACATTGGGTGTCTAAAAAAAAATAAGTACTTTCTACACAAAAACATTAATAACTCGAAAACTAACAAATTCAAAAATGTTAAATCATTGTCATTTTAAAGCTCTTATAATGCTATAAATTCGTATGCAAAACATAAGTATTTAAAACATATAGGTTTTCTAAAAAAAAAAAAATTATCTCTACACATAAAATTTAACTTTACAAAGACCAACTTCTTTTAAAATGATTAAAAATAGCCAATTTAAAGCTCTTTTAATGCCTAACAAAATGATGTCCAGCAAAAGAATTTAAAATACAACGGGTGTCTAAAAAGAAAGAGAATTTTGTACACAAAAACATTAATAACTAAAAAACTAACAAATTCAAAAATGTTAAAACATGGTCATTTTAAAGCTCTTTTAATGCTCTATAACCAGATTTAAAACTGAGGTTTTTAAATATATAGGGTTTTTTAAAAAAAGGAATGAATCTGTACACAAAAACTTAAATAACTCGAAAACTAACGAATTTTAAAATTTTATAACATCGTCATTTTAAAGCTCTTTTATTGCTCTAAAATCGTATGCTGAACATAAGTATTTAAAACATATAGGTTTTCTAAAAAAAAAAGAAACCATTTGTACACATAAAATTTAATTTCTCAAAGACAAACCTATTTTATAATTTTTCAAAATAGCGAATTTAAAGCTCTTTTAATGCCTCAAAACATGATGTCAAGCAATAGAACTTAAAATACATAGGGTGTCTAAAAAAAAGGATTACTTTGTACAAAAAAACATTAATAACTCGAAAACTTACAAATTCAAAAATGGTAAAACATGGTCATTTTATAGCTCTTTTAATGCTCTACAACCAGATTTAAAACACAAGTATTTAAAATATATAGTGTTTTAAAAAATAAATTAGTAATCATATACAAAAACTTCAACAACACGAAAACAAGCAAATTTTAAAATGTTTTAATATTGTCATTTTAAAGCTCTTTAAATGCTCTAAAATAGTATACTAAACTTAAAAATTTAAAATATATAGGAATTTTTAAAAAAAAGAAGGAATCTGTACACAAAAACTTCAATTACTCGAAAACAAACAAATTTTAAAATGTTTTAATATTGTCATTTTCAAGCTCTTTAAATGCTCTAAAATCGTATGCTAAACTTAAGTATTTAAAACTTATAGGTTTTCTAAAAAAAAAAGCAACAAGCTGTACACATAAACTTTAACTTCTCAAAGACAAACTTATTTTAAAATGTTTTAATATTGTCATTTTAAAGCTCTTTAAATGCTATAAAATTGTATGCTAAACTTAAGTATTATAGGATTCGTGAAAAAATTGGGCCGTTGGACAGACTGGACCGGGACTCGAACCCGGGTCTTCCGCTTTCCGGGCGACTGCTCTTAACCATTGAGCTATCCAGGGCCCACCGTCCAATCTCTTCACGAACGCCTATCCAAGTGTCTTGGCTTGGAGGTGCTCGCATCCAACACTCTATCCCCCGCAACTTTACATTCGACCCAGAATGTTCGTCATTAGATCTTTTTCCAACGAACCGACAAACAACTGTTCCCAACCTCGATCTTTAATACAGGCTTCAACTAATGCTGTATAACTTACACGAGGATGCTATTCCCAATACAAACCCGATCTTTAATACAGACTTCAACTAATGCTGTATAACTTACACGAGGATGCTATTCCCAATACAACACCGATCTTTAATACAGACTTCAACTAATGCTGTACACCTTACACGAGGATGGAACACCTCTTTCCTAGTTTCCAAGCTAACCGTTCGCGTCGCCACTGTACGTCCTATGTCGGCCTAACCTCTCTTTCATAGATGTTCACTTTAATTATTTTTTCTTAATTATTGCGCGGTCGTAGCAGTGTGACACAAAGCAAACCACCATCCCGGCTGAGCCCCCAACTTATAGGATTCGTGAAAAAATTGGGCCGTTGGACAGACTGTACCGGAACTCGAACCCGGGTCTTCCGCTTTCCGGGCAACTGCTCTTAACCATTGAGCTATCCAGGGCCCACCGTCCAATCTCCTCACGAACGCCTATCCAAGTGTCTTGGCTTGGAGGTGCTCGCATCCCACAGTATTTAAAACTTAGAGGTTTTCTAAATAAAAAAAGAACCTATCTGTACACATAAAATTTAATTTCTCAAAGACCAACCTTTATTAAAATGTTTCAAAATAGCCAATTTAAATCTCTTTCAATGCCCAACAACATGATTTCCAGCAAAAGAATATAATATACATAGGGTGTCTAAAAAAAAAGGAGAACTTTGTACACAAAAACATTAATAACTCGAAAACTAACAAATTCAAAAATATTAAAACATGGTCATTTTAAAGCTCTTTTAATGCTCTACAACCAGATTTAAAACCTAAGTTTTTTAAACATATAGGGTTTTTTTAAAAAAAAGAATGAATCTGTACACAAAAACTTCAATTACTCGAAAACTAACAAATTTTTAAATAGTATAGCATAGTTATTTGAAAGCTTTTTTAATGCTCTAAAATCGTATGATTAAGTATTTAAAACTTATAGATTTTTTAAATAAAATAAGAAACTATCTGTACATATAAAATTTAATTTCTCAAAGACCAACTTATTTTAAAATGTTTTAAAATAGCCAATTTAAAGCTCTTTTAATGCCCAACAACATGATGTCAAGCAATAGAATTTAAAATACATAGGGTGTCTAAAAAAAAGGATTACTTCGTACAAAAAAACATTAATAACTCGAAAACTTACAAATTCAAAAATGGTAAAACATGTTCATTTTATAGCTCTTTTAAAGCTCTACAACCAGATTTAAAACTTAAATATTTAAAAAAAATAAGGTTTTTTAAAAAAAGAAGGATCCTGTACACAGAAACTTTAATTACTCGAAAACAAACAAATTTTAAAATATTATAACATTGTCATTTTAAAGCTCTTTTAATGCCCAACAATATGATGCTAAGCAAAAGAATTTAAAATAGATAGGGTGTCATTAAAAAAAGAAGAATTCTGTACACAAAAACTTAAATATCTCGAAAACTAACAAATTCTAAAATGTTAAAACATGGTCGTTTTAAAGCTCATTTAATGCACTGATACCAGATTTAAAACACAAGTATTTAAAATATATAGTGTATTAAAAAATAAATAAGTAATCAGTAAACAAAAACTTCAACAACACGAAAACAAGCAAATTTTAAAATGTTTTAATATTGTCATTTTAAAGCTCTTTAAATGCTCTAAAATCGTATGCTAAACTTAAGTATTTAAAACTTATAGGTTTTCTAAAAAAAAAGAAACAAGCTGTACACATAAACTTTTATTTCTCAAAGACCAACCTTTTTTAAAATGTTTTAAAATAGCCATTTTGAAGCTCCTTTAATGCCCAACAACATGATGTTAAGCAAAAAAATTTTAAATACATAGGGTGTCTATAAAAAAAAAGTACTCTCTACACAAAAACTTGAATATCTCAAAAACTGACCGATTAAAAAATGTTAGTACATGGTCATTGTAAAGCTCTTTTAATGCACTACAACCAGATTTAAAACTTAAGTTTTTTAAGTATATAGAGTTTTAAAAAATTAATTAGTATTCAGTAAACATAAACTTCAACAACACGAAAACAAGCAAATTTTAAAATGTTTTATTATTGTCATTTTATAGCTCTTTAAATGCTCTAAAACAGCATGCTAAAATTAAGTATTTAAAATATATAGCGTTTTTTTAAAAAAAAAAAAGGAATCAGTACACAAAAACTTCAATAACTCGAAAACAAACAAATTTTAAAATGTTATAACATGGTCATTTTAAAGCTCATTTAATGATCTAAAATCGTATGCTAAACATAAGTATTGAAAACGTATAGGTTTTATAAAAAAAAAGGAAACCATCTTTACACATAAAATTTAATTTCTTAAAAACCAACTTTTTTTAAAATGTTTTAAAATAGCCAATTTAAAGCTCTTTTAATGCCCAACATCATGATGTCAAGCAAAAGAATTTAAAATACATAGGGTCTAAAAAAAAGGAGAACTTTGTACAAAAACATTAATAACTCGAAAACTAACAAATTCAAAAATGTTAAACATGGTAATTTCAAAGCTATTTTAATGCTCTAAACCAGATTTAAAACTAAAGTTTTTTAAATAAATATAAGGTTTTTTAAAAAAAAAGAAGAATCTGTACACAAAACTTAATTACTCGAAAACAACAAATTTTAAATATTATAACATGGTCATTTTAAAGCTCTTTTAATGGCCCAACAATATGATGCTAAGCAAAAGAATTTAAAATAGATAGGGTGTCTATAAAAAAAAAGTACTCTCTACACTAAAACTTGAAATATCTCAAAAACTGACCGATTAAAAAATGTTAATACATGGTCATTGAAAGCTCTTTTAATGTTCTAACAACCAGATTTAAAACTAAGAATTTTTTAAGTATATAGAGTTTTAAAAAAATAATTAGTATTCAGTAAACATAAACTTCAACAACACGAAAACAAGCAAATTTTAAATGTTTTATTATTGTCATTTATAGCTCTTTAAATGCTCTAAAACAGCATGCTAAAAGAAGTATTTTAAATATATAGGGTTTTTTAAAAAAAAAGGAATCAGTACACAAAAACTTCAATAACTCGAAAACTAACAAATTTTAAAATGTTATAACATGGTATTTTTAGTTCTTTTAATTCTCTAAAATCAGTATGCTGAACATAAGTATTTAAAGCAATAGGTTTTCTAAAAAAAAGAAACATCTGTAAACATAAATTAAAAATTTCTAAAAGACAAACTAATTTTAAAATGTTTTAAAATAGCCAATTTAAAGCTCTTTTAATGCCTAACAACATTATATCAAGCAATAGAATTTAAAATACATAGGGTGTTTAAAAAAAGGAGAACTTTGTACACAAAAACATCAATAACTCAAAAACAAACAAATTTTAAAATGTTATAACATGGTCATTTTAAAGCTCATTTAATGATCTAAAATCGTATGCTAAACATAAGTACTGAAAACGTATAGGTTTTTATAAAAAAAAAGGAACCATCTTTACACATAAATTTTATTTCTTAAAGACAACTTATTTTAAATGTTTTAAATAGCCAATTTAATGCTCTTTCAATGCCAACATATGATGTCAAAGCAAAAGAATTTAAAATACATAGGGTGTCTAAAAAAAAAAGGAGAACTTTGTACACAAAAACATTAATAACTCGAAAACTAACAAATTAAAAATGTTAAAACATTGTCATTTCAAAGCTATTTTAATGCGCTAAATCCAGATTTAAAACTAAAGTTTTTTAAATATATAGGGTTTTTAAAAAAAAGAATAAATCTGTACACAAACTTCAATTATTTGAAAACTAACAAATTTTAAAAGTTATAACATGGTTATTTTAAAGCTTTTTTAATGCTCTAAAATCGTATAATGAACATAAGTATTTAAAACATAGAAGTTATCTAAAAAAAAAAAAATTATGTCACACATTAATTTAACTTCTCAAAGACCAACTTATTTTAAAATGTTTTAAAATAGCCAATTTAAAGCTCTTTTAATGCCTAACAACATGATGTCCAGCAAAAGAATTTAAAATACATAAGGTGTCTAAAAAGAAGGAGTACTTTGTAAACAAAAACATTAATAATTAAAAAACTAACAAATTCAATAATGTTAAAACATGGTTATTTTAAAGTTTTTTTAATGTTTTACAACCAGATTTAAAACATAAGTATTCAAAAAATATAGGTTTTTTTAGAGAAAAGAAGGAATCTGTACACAAAAACTTTATTTACTCAAAAACTAGCATATTTTAAAATTTTTTAATATGTTTTTTTTTAAGCTCTTTTAATGCTCTAAAATCGCATGCTAAACATAAGTATTTAAAACATATAGGTTTTTTAAAAAAAAAAAGAAACCATCTGTACACATAAACTTTAATTTCTCAAAGACAAACCTATTTTAAAATGTTTTAAAATAGCAATCTTAAAGCTCTTTCAATGCCCAGCAACATGATGTTAAGCAAAAGAATTTAAAATACATAGTGTGTCTAATAAGAAGGAGTACTTTGTACACAAAAACATTAATAATTAAAAAACTAACAAATTAAAAAATATTAAAACATGGTCATTTTAAAGCTCTTTTAAAGCTCTACAACCAGGTTTAATACTTAAGTATTTTAAATATATAGGGTTTTTTAAAAAAAAGAATGAATTTGTACCCAAAAACATCAATTACTCGAAAACTAACAAATTTTAAAATGTTATAACATGGTCATTTTAAAGCTATTTAATGCTCTAAAATCGTATAATGAACATAAGTATTTAAAAATATAAGTTATCTAAAAAAAAAAAAAAACCATCTGTTCACATAAAATTTAACTTCTCAAAGACCAACTTATTTTAAACTAATTTAAAATAGCCATTTAAAGTTCTTTCGATGCCCAAACACATGATTTTAAGCAATAGAATTTAATACATAGTGTGTCTAAAAAAAGGATAACTTTTTACACAAAAAACTTTAATAATTTAAAAACTAACAAAATCAAAAATGTAAAACATGGTCATTTTTATAGCTGTTTAATGCTCTACAAACTAATTAAAACCTAAATATTGAAAAAATATGGGGTTTTTTAAAAAAAGAAGAAATCTGTAACACAAAAACTTCAATTACTCGAAAACTAACAAATTTTTAAAATATTATTACATTGTCATTTTAAAGCTCTTTTAATGCTCTAAAATCGAATGCTGAACATAGTATTTAAAACATATATGTTTTTCTAAAAAAAAAGAAACCATCTGTACACATAAAATTTAATTTCTAAAAGACAAACTAATTTTTTTTAACTTTTTTTACTCCGCCCGTGCATGATCGATGGAACATCGAAATCATCGATCATGTTGCCGGTCCTAAGCCCGGGAAAAGGAGGAAGGTTGTTGGGTCAGGCTAGCTCCCTACCCAACGGAAAAAAGGAAATCTGCTCAAAAGACAATATTTTGCCTCGGAAAAGGACGGATGTAACGATGACGACCCATGCAAAGAATGGAACAAGGAATGGAAGAAAAAACATATACTGCGCAGGGCTACATGGAACATAAGATCATTAAACAACAAAGACCAGGAGAACCCTGCAAGAACTAAAAGACAACAAGATTGATATTTGCGCCTTACAGAAACAAAAAAGAAAAGGCAAAGGGCAAATACAATATGCCGACTACCTGGTAAGATTATAGGTGGAGTCGGAAAACAAACCAGGGCAAAAAGAAGGGGTAGCCATCGCAGTGTCCAAGAAATATCAAAGTAACATAACAAATGCAACTACGTATCTTCACGTATCTTGGTTGTAAAAATAAAGCGGTGACAAAAAATTAAATATAGTGTCAATATATGCACCTGAAGATAACAAACAAAAGAAGAAAGAGAAGCCTCTACGACCAACTACAAAATTTAGTCGGATCATTACCAAGTAATCAACAAATGATAATCCTTAGAGATTTCAACGCTCGCATCGGAAATGAAATAATACCTGGAATAAAACAAAGGTTCAACGAAAACGTGTTAAATGACAATGGAGAACTAATGACACAACTATGCACATTTAACGAGCTAAGGGATAATAATACATTTTACAATCATAAGGAACAATATAAATTTACATACAGCAACACCAGAGGCTTCAGGTCTACAATTGATTTACATTGTTACTAACAGATACGTCCAACCAAACCAAATATTAGATGTTAGGACATTAAACTTCCGCGAATGTAGGAAGCGATCATAGCCTGCTATTAGCAAAATAAGAATGAAGTTTTAAAACCCCAAGGAATCTTGCACGAGCAACTCAAGAATCGAAAATAAACATCGAGTCACTATGGAACTTACCAACCAAACAACTATACGAGAACAGGTTGAAAGAAAAAATCGAAAAAACCCAATAAAAGAAGAAGATAACATAACATAGCCTGGAAAAACTAAGAACCAACATTTTAGAAGCTGCAAATGGAAGCCCTGGGAACACGAACTGTAAAAAACCGGGCTAGAGTGATCAAGACTCCTTGTTCCGCCCAGAGATTAAGGAAATATGCAAAAAAAGAAAATGGCATACCTTAACTATAGGACATTACGAACACCTGAATCATACGAAATGTATAGACGAATCCGGAATCAAGCAGCGACATTAGTAAGGCAAAAAAACAACATCATTGGGAGATTTTTTCGAAGAGAATGGAGAGTGACTTCTATGGACTACAAAAACAAATCTGGCGATTTATTAGAAATCAAAAGAAAGGAGGTCAACGAAATGATCGAAACAAATCAGATCACAAGAGAAACCTGGATTAACTACTTAACAGAACTATATAAATCAGAAGAACCTCAAGTGGACTAAATACGCCAGAAATAGTAATTAAAAAAGCGACATACAATTGAGTCCAGTGATGTAGAAACAGCTATTCGAAACTAAAGAATAGGAAGAGCTCAGGGCAAGATGGGCATTCCAAACGAATACTAAAATATGGTGGCCACGTCTCACACAACAGTTAACATTCCTAATCCAAAAAATACTATGCAACACAAAATACCTGATGAAGGCGAACCAGCACAACTATAGTTATGTTTAAAAAAGGAGACAAAAAACTACTACAAATTACAGGGGAATAAATCTTTTAAATACTTCATTGAAACTAACAACAAAAGTCATAACGAATAAAATTAACAGCTTAACGAATCTAGAAGACGAACAACAGGGATTCAGATCAGGTAGATCATGCACAGACCGCGGGTTTTCATCATAAGACAGATAACAGAAAAATCAATTGAATACAACAGACCAGCATATATGGGTTTTCATTGATCTGGAAAAAGCATTCGACCGGGTGCAATTAAAGGATGTTATTCACCTCCTTTATAACCGGCAAATTCCGAATAATCTTATTAAGACCATAGAGAACATCTATAGAACAACAAGATCCAAGCAAAGATAATGGTGCCTTGACTGAACCGATTGATGCAGGTCGTGTATCCGACAAGGGATTCCCTAAGTCCCCCTGCTTTTTAACATCATCATGGACGAAATAATAAGAAACGTAAGACTGCTAAAAGGATATAAAATGGCAGCGGAAAATAACCATCCTATCCTATGCTGATGACGCTGTATTAGTGGCCGAAAATGAGATGATCTACAACGTTTACTACAAACGATTTAACTGCATAGCCAAATCATTCAACATGAAAATATCGGCCCAGAAAACAAAATGCATGACAACATCAAAGACACCGTTAAGATGCAAACTGGAAATTGAAGGGAAGGTTATTCAGCAGGAAATGAGATTTAAATACCTAGGAATAGAAATCTCAGGATATGTGATGTCGAAGCAGAGGTAAGAGAACAGACAACGAAGGCATCCAGAATAGCGGGTTGTTTGAATGACACATATGGCGAAACAAAACATTGACATAGAGGCCAAAGCAAAGAATTTACAAGGCAATGGTAAGACCTATTATGTCATATACCGCAGAAACTCGACCAACACGGCGAAAACGAACAGTTACTAGAGACAAACCGAAATGAGAGTGCTTCGCAGAATAGTTGGAAAAACAACTGCTGGGATCGAGAGAGAAGCGAAGATATAAGAAGAACTGCAAAGTGGAAAATATCAACGAATGGATACTAAAAAGGAAAAAGAATGGAACGAGCACATCAATAGAATGGACACAGAAGAATTGTCAGAATTGCACGGGATAAGTCACCGGCAGGCCGCAGAAGCACGGGAACGCCCACGAAAACGATGTGCGACAATTTAACAGTGCAATAGGCAGAAAAACGTCGTTAAGGAACAGGCAATTTGCCTAAACTAAAGAAGAAGAAGAAGAAG
>QUOH01000007.1:201921-244747 GCA_010416925.1 Polistes metricus | reverse complement strand
TAGGGTGTCTAAAAAAAAGGGATTACTTTGTACACAAAAACTTGTATATCTCGAAAACTAACAAATTCTAAAATGTTAAACATGGTCATTTTAAAGCTCATTTATGCTCTACAACCTGATTAAAAAACTTAAGTATTTAAAATATATAGTGTTTTAAAAATAATTTAGTAATCATAAACAAAAACTCAACAACACGAAAACAAACAAATTTTAAAATATTTTAATATTGTCATGTAAAAGCTCTTTAAATGCTCTAAAAGCACATGCTAAAATTAAGAAGTATTTAAAAATATATATAGGTTTTTTTTTTAAAAAAAAGAATCAGTAACAAAAAACTTCAATTCTCGAAACTAACAAATTTAAATTTTATAACATGTCATTTTAAAGCTCTTTTAATAATCTAAAATAGTATGCTGAACATAAGTATTTAAAACATATAGGTTTTCTAAAAAAAAAAAAAACAAGCTCTACACATAACTTTAATTTCTCAAAGACAAACTTATTTTAAAAATGTTTTAAAATAGCAATTTTAAAGCTCGTTTAATGCCCAACAACATGATGTCAAGCAAAGAATTTGAAAAACATAGGGTGTCTAAAAAAAAGGATTACTCTGTACACAAAAACATTAATAACTCGAAAAGAACAAATTCAAAATGTTAAAACATGGTATTTTAAAGCTCTATTAATGCTCTCCAACCAGATTTAAAACTTAAGTTTTTTAAATATATAGGGTTTTTTAAAAAAAAGAATGAATCTGTACACAAAAACTTCAATTACTCGAAAACTACAAAATTTAAAATGTTACAACATGGTTATTTTAAAGCTCTTTTAATGCTGTAAATTGTATGCTAAACATAAGTATTTAAGACTATAGGTTTTCTAAAAACAAAAGAAACAAGCTGTACCATAAACTTTAATTCTTAAAACAAACCTATTTAAAATGTTTTAAAATAGCTATCTTAAAGCTTTTTCAATGCCCAACACATGATTTCCAGCAAAAGAATATATACATAGGGTGTCTAAAAAAAAGGAGAACTTTGTACACAAAAACATTAATAACTCGAAAACTTACAAATTCAAAAATATTAAACATAGTCATTTTAAAGCTCTTTTAATGCTCTACAACCAGATTTAAACCTAAGTTTTTTAACATATAGGGTTTTTTTAAAAAAAGAATGAATCTGTACACAAAAACTTCAATTACTCGAAAACTAACAAATATGAAAATGTTATAACATGGTTAATTTAAAGCTCTTTAATGCTTTAAAATCGTATGATGAACATAAGTATTTAAAATTATAGGTTTCCTAAATAAAAAAAGAAACTATCTGTACACATAAAACTTAATTTCTCAAAGAAAATATTTTAAAATGTTTTAAAATGGCCAATTTAAAGCTCTTTAAATACCTAACAACATAATGTCAAGCAAAAGAATCTAAAATACATAGGTGTCTTAAAAAAAAGGATTACTATGTACACAATAACAATAATAACTCGAAAACTAACAAATTTAAAAATGTTAAAACATAGTCATTTTATAGCTCTTTTAATGCTCTACAACCTAATTTAAAACCCAAATATTCAAAAATATAGGGTTTTTAAAAAAATGAAGGAATCTGTACACAAAAACTTCAATTACTCAAAACTAACAAATTTAAAGTATCATTACATTGTCATTTTAAAGCTCTTTTAATGCTCTAAAGTCGTATGCTGAACATAAGTATTTAAAACATATAGGTTTTCTAAAAAAAAAAGAAACCATCTGTACACATAAAATTTAATTTCTAGAAGACCAACTTATTTTAAAATGTTTTAAAATAGCCAATTTAATGCTCTTTTAATGCCTAATATCATGATGTCAAGCAAAAGAATTTAAAATACGTAGGGTGTCTAAAAAAAAAGGTGAACTTTGTACACAAAACATTAATAACTCGAAAACTAACAAATTCAAAAATGTTAAAACATGGTCATTTTAAAGCTCTTTTAATGCTCTACAACTAAAATTTAAACTTAGTTTTTAAATATATAGGGTTTTTATACAAAAAAGAATGAATCTGTACACAAAAACTTCAATTACTCGAAAACTAACAAATTTTAAAATGTTATAACATGGTTATTTTAAAGCTCTTTTAATGCTCTAAAATCGTATGATGAACATAAGTATTTAAAACTTATAGGTTTCCTAAATAAAAAAAGAAACTATCTGTACACATAAAACTTAATTTCTCAAAGAAAATCTTATTTAAAAATGTTTTAAAATTGCCAATTTAAAGCTCTTTAAATGCCTAACAACATAATGTCAAGTAAAAGAATTTAAAATACGTAGGGTGTCTAAAAAAAAGGATTACTCTGTACACAAAAACATTAATAACACGAAAACTAACAAATTCAAAAATGTTAAAACATGGTCATTTTAAAGCTCTTTTAATGCTCTACAACCAGATTCAAAACTTAGGTTTTTAAATATATAGGGTTTTTTACAAAAAAGAATGAATCTGTACACAAAAACTTCAATTACTCGAAAACTAACAAATTTTAAAATGTTATAACATGGTTATTTTAAAGCTCTTTTAATGCTCTAAAATCGTATGCTAAACATAAGTATTTAAGACTTATAGGTTTTCTAAAAAAAAAGAAACAAGCTGTACACATAAACTTTAATTTCTCAAAGACAAACTTATTTTAAAATGTTTTACAATTGCCATTTTAAAGCTCTTTCATTGCCCAGCAACATGATGTTAAGCAAAAGAATTTAAAATACACAGGGTGTCTAAAAAGAAGGAGTACTTTGTACACAAAAACATTAATAACTAAAAAACTAACAAATTCAAAAATGTTAAAACATAGTCATTTTAAAGCTCTTTTAATTCTCTACAACAAGATTTAAAACTTTAGTATTTAAATTATATAGGGTTTTTTAAAAAAAAGAAAGAATCTGTACACAAAACATCAATTACTCGAAAACTAACAAATTTTAAAATGTTATAACATGGTTAATATAAAGCTTTTTTAATGCTCTAAAATCATATGATAAACATAAGTATTTAAAACTTATAGTTTTTCTAAATAAAAAAAGAAACTATCTGTAAACATAAAATTTAATTTCTCAAAGACCAACTTATTTTAAAATGTTTTTAAATGGCCAATTGAAAGCTCTTTTAATGCCTAACAACATGATGTCAAGGAAAAGAATTTAAAATACATAGAGTGTCTAAAAAAAAAGGATTACTTTGTACACAAAAACATTAATAATTTGAAAACTAACAAAATCAAAAATGTTAAAACATTGTCATTTTATAGCTCTTTTAATGCTCTGTAACCTAATTTAAAACCTAAATATTTAAAAAATGTAGGGTTTTAAAAAAAAAGAAGGAATCTGTACACAAAAACTTCAATTACTCGAAAACTAACAAATTTTAAAATATCATTACATTGTCATTTTAAAGCTCTTTTACTGCTCTAAAATCGATGTTAAACATAAGTATTTAAAACATATAGGTTTTCTAAAAAAAAAAAGAAACCATCTGTACACATAAAATTTAATTTCTAAAAGACCAACTTATTTTAAAATGTTTTAAAATAGCAAATTTAAAGCTCTTTCAATGCCCAACAACATGATTTCCAGCAAAACAATTTAAAATACATAGGGTGTCTAAAAAAAAGGAGAACTTTGTACACATAAACATTAATAACTCGAAAACTAACAAATTCAAAAATGTTAAAACATGGTCATTTTAAAGCTCTTTTAATGCTCTACAACCAGATTTAAAACTTAAGTTTTTTTAATATATAGGGTTTTTTAAAGAAAAGAAAGAATCTGTACACAAAAACATCAATTACTCAAAAACTAACTAATTTTAAAATGTTATAACATGGTTATTTTAAAGCTCTTTTAATGCTCTATAACCAGATTTAAAACTTAAGTTTTTTTAATATATAGGGTTTTTTAAAAAAAAGAAAGAATCTGTACACAAAAACATCAAATACTCGAAAACTAACAAATTTTAAAATGTTATAACATGGTTAATTTAAAGCTTTTTTAATGCTCTAAAATCGTATGATAAACATAAGTATTTAAAACTTATAGTTTTTCTAAATAAAAAAAGAAACTATCTGTAAACATAAAATTTAACTTCTCAAAGACCAACTTATTTTAAAATGTTTTTAAATGGCCAATTGAAAGCTCTTTTAATGCCTAACAACATGATGTCAAGGAAAAGAATTTAAAATACATAGAGTGTCTGAAAAAAAAGGATTACTTTGTACACAAAAACATTAATAATTTGAAAACTAACAAAATCAAAAATGTTAAAACATTGTCATTTTATAGCTCTTTTAATGCTCTACAACCTAATTTAAAACCTAAATATTTAAAAAATGTAGGGTTTTTAAAAAAAAAGAAGGAATCTGTACACAAAAACTTCAATTACTCGAAAACTAACAAATTTTAAAATATCATTACATTGTCATTTTAAAGCTCTTTTAATGCTCTAAAATCGTATGTTAAACATAAGTATTTAAAACATATAGGTTTTCTAAAAAAAAAAGAAACCATCTGTACACATAAAATTTAATTTCTAAAAGACCAACTTATTTTAAAATGTTTTAAAATAGCAAATTTAAAGCTCTTTCAATGCCCAACAACATGATTTCCAGCAAAACAATTTAAAATACATAGGGTGTCTAAAAAAAAGGAGAACTTTGTACACATAAACATTAATAACTCGAAAACTAACAAATTCAAAAATGTTAAAACATGGTCATTTTAAAGCTCTTTCAATGCCCAACAACATGATGTCCAGCAAAGGATTTTAAAATACATAGTGCGTCTATAAAAAAAAAAGTACTCTCTACACAAAAACTTGAATATCTCAAAAACTAAAAAATTCAAAAATGTTAAAACATGGTTAAGATAATGCTCTTTTAATGCTCTACAACCAGATTTAAAAGTTAGGTTTTTTAAATATATAGGGTTTTTTAAAAAAAAGAATGAATCTGTACACAAAAACTTTAATTACTCGAAAACTAACAAATATTAAAATGTTTTAACATGGTTATTTTAAAGCTTTTTTAATGCTCTAAAATCGTATGATGAACATAAGTATTTAAAACTTATAGGTTTTCTAATTTAAAAAAGAAACTATCTGTACAAATAAAACTTAAATTCTCAAAGACAAACTTATTTTAAAATGTTTTAAAATGGCCAATTTAAAGCTCTTTCAATGCTTAACAACATGATGTCCAGCAAAAGAATTTAAAATACATAGGTTGTCTAAAAGGAAGGAGTACTTTGTACACAAAAACATTAATAACTCGAAAACTAACAAATTCAAAAATGTTAAAACATGTTCATCTTAAAGCTATTTTAATGCTCTACACACTAACTGAGAACTTAAGTAATTAAAATTTATAGGGTTTTTTAGAAAAAAGAAGGAATCTGTACACAAAAACTTTATTTATTCAAAAACTAGCATATTTTAAAATTTTTTAACATGTTCTTTTTTAACTATTTTAATGCTCTAAAATCGTTTGCTGAACATAAGTATTTAAAACTTATAGTTTTCCTAAATAAAAAAAATTTATCTGTACACATAAATTTTAATTTCTCAAAGACCATCTTATTTTAAAATGTTGTAAAACAGCCAATTTAAAGCTCTTTCAATGCCCAACAACATGATGTCCAGCAAAGGAATTTAAAATACATAGTGCGTCTATAAAAAAAAAAGTACTCTCTACACAAAAACTTGGATATCTCAAAAACTAAAAAATTCAAAAATGTTAAAACATGGTTAAGATAATGCTCTTTTAATGCTCTACAACCAAATTTAAAGCTTAGGTATTTTAAATATATAGGGTTTTTTAAAAAAAAAAATGAATCTGTACACAAAAACTTTATTTACTCGAAAACTAACAAATTCTAAAATGTTAAAACATGGTCATTTTAAAGCTCATTTAATGCTCTACAACCAGATTTTAAATTTAAGTATTTAAAATTTATAGTGTTTTAAAAAATAAATTTGTAATCAATAAACAAAAACTTCAACAACACGAAAAGAAGCAAATTTTAAAATGTTTTAATATTGTTATTTTATAGCTCTTTAAATGGTCTAATATCGTATGATGAACATAATTATAACTCCGCCTGCATGATCGCAGATCAGCGATCATGTTGCCGGTCCTAAGCCCGGGAGAAGGAGGAAGGTTGTTGGATCAGGTTAGCTCCCTACCCAACGTAAAAAAAAGACTACGGCTCATAGAACTGACACTTTGCCTCGGAGAAGGACGGATATACAGATGACGACACATGCAAGGAAATGGACAACGAAATGGAAGAAAGAACATATAATGCGTCTGGCTACATGGAACATCAAGTCATTCAATAATAAAGATCAAGAAACCCTGAAAGAACTGAAAGATAATAACATCGATATTTGCGCCTTACAAGAGACCAGAAAGAAAGGCAAAGGACAAATACAGTACGAAGACTACTTAGTGATCTATAGTGGTGTAGAAAAACAAATCAGGGCAAAAGAAGGGGTAGCCATCGCAGTATCCAAGAAATACAAAAACAACATACAAGAATGCAAATACATATCTTCACGAATATTGGTGGTAAAAATGAAAGCGGAAGGACAGAAATTAAATATAGTGTCAATTTATGCACCCGAAGATAATAAACCAAAAGAAGAAAGAGAAGCCTTCTACGACCAACTACAAAATTTAGTCGGATCATTACCAAGTAACCAACAAATGATAATCCTTGGAGATTTTAACGCCCGCATCGGAAACGAAATAATACCTGGAATAAAACAAAGGTTCAACGAAAACGTGTTAAATGACAATGGAGAACTAATGACACAGCTATGCACATTTAACGAGCTAAGGATTAATAATACATTTTACAATCATAAGGAACAATATAAATTTACATACAGCAACACCAGAGGCTTCAGGTCTACAATTGATTACATTGTTACCAACAGATACGTCCAACCAAACCAAATATTAGATATCAGGACGTTAAATTCCGCGGATGTAGGAAGCGATCATAGCCTACTATTAGCAAAGATAAGAATGAAGTTTAAACCCCAAAGAAATCTTGCACGAGTAACTCAAGAATTGAAAATAAACATCGAGTCACTATGGAACTTATCAACCAAACAACTATACGAGAACAGGTTGAAAGAAAAAATCGAAAAAAGCCCAATAAAAGAAGAAGATAACATAAACATAGCCTGGAAGAAACTAAGAACCAACATTTTAGAAGCTGCATATGAAGCCCTGGGAACACGAACTGTAAAAAACCGGGCTAGAATGATCAAAACTCCTTGGTTCCGCCCAGAGATTAAGGAAATATGCAAAAAAAAAAAATAGCATACCTTAACTATAGGACATTAAGAACACCTGAGTCATACGAAACGTATAGACGAATCCGGAATCAAACAGCGACATTAGTAAGGCAAACAAAGCAAAATTATTGGGAGATTTTTTCGAAAAGAATGGAGAGTGACTTCTATGGACTTCAAAAACAAATCTGGCGATTTATTAGAAATCAAAGAAAGGAGGTCAATGAAATGATAGAAACAAACCAGATCACAAAAGAAAATTGGATTAACTATCTAACAGAGCTCTATAAATCAGAAGAACCTCAAACGGAACTAAATACGCCAGAAATAATAACCAGAAGCGACATACAAATTGAGTCCAGTGATGTAGAAACGGCTATTCGAAGACTAAAGAATAGGAAGAGCTCAGGGCAAGATGGCATCCAAAACGAGTTAATAAAATATGGTGGCCAACGTCTCACACAACAACTAACATTCCTAATCCAAAAAATACTATGCCAACACAAAATACCTGACGAATGGCGAACTAGTACAACTATAGTTATGTTTAAAAAAGGAGACAAAAAGTTGCCTACAAACTACAGGGGAATCAATCTTTTAAACACTTCATTAAAACTAACGACAAAGATTATAACAAATAAAATTAACAGCTTAACGAATCTAGAAGACGAACAGCAGGGATTCAGATCAGGCAGATCGTGCACAGACGCGGTTTTCATCATAAGACAGATAACAGAAAAATCAATTGAATACAACAGACCAGCATATATGTGTTTCATTGATTTGGAAAAGGCATTCGACCGAGTGCAGTTAAAGGATGTTATACACCTCCACTATAACCGGCAAATTCCGAACAATCTTATCAAGACCATAGAGGACATCTATAGAAACAATAAGATCCAAGCAAAGATAAATGGCGCCTTGACTGAACCGATTGATGCAGGTCGTGGTATCCGACAAGGGGATTCCCTAAGTCCCCTGCTTTTTAACATCATTATGGACGAAATAATAAGAAACGTAAGACTGCTAAAAGGATATAAAATGGGCAGTGAAGAAATAACCATCCTATGCTATGCTGATGACGCTGTATTAGTGGCCGAAAATGAGGATGATCTACAACGTCTATTACACCGATTTAACTGCATAGCCAAATCATTCAACATGAAAATATCGGCCCAGAAAACTAAATGCATGACAACATCAAAGACGCCGTTAAGATGCAAACTGGAAATTGAAGGGAAGGTTATTCAGCAGGAAATGAGATTTAAGTACCTAGGAATAGAAATCTCAGGATATGGTGATGTTGAAGCAGAGGTAAGAGAACAGACAATGAAGGCATCCAGAATAGCGGGTTGTTTGAATGACACAATATGGCGAAACAAAAACATTGACATAGAGACCAAAGCAAGAATCTACAAGGCAATGGTAAGACCTATTATGTCACATACCGCAGAAACTCGACCAGACACGGCGAAAACGAAACAGTTACTAGAGACAACCGAAATGAGAGTTCTTCGCAGAATAGCTGGAAAAACACTACTGGATCGAGAGAGAAGTGAAGATATAAGAAGAACATGCAAAGTGGAAAACATCAACGAATGGATACTAAAAAGAAAAAAAGAATGGAACGAACATATTAACAGAATGGACAACGGAAGAATTGTCAGAATTGCACGGGATAAGTCACCTGTAGGCCGCAGAAGCACGGGACGCCCACGAAAACGATGGTGCGACAATTTAACAGTGCAATAGGCAGAAAAACGTCGTTACGAAACAGGCAATTTGCCTAAACTAAAGAAAGAAGAAGAAGAAGAAGAAGAAGAAGAACATAATTATTTAAAACTTATAGGTTTTCTTAATAAAAAAAGAAACTATCTGTACACATAAAATTTAATTTCTAAAAGACCAACTTATTTTAAAATGTTTCAAAATAGCCAATTTAATGCTTTTTTAATGCCAAACATCATGATGCCAAGCAAAAGAATTTAAAATACGTAGGGTGTCTAAAAAAAAAAGGAGAACTTTGTACACAAAAACATTAATAACTCGAATACTAACAAATTCAGAAATGTTAAAACATGGTTATTTTAAAGTTCTTTTAATGCTCTACAACCAGATTTAAATCTTAGGTTTTTTAAATATATAGGGTTTTTTAAAAAAAAGAATGAAACTGTACACAAAAACTTTAATTACTCGAAAACTAACAAATATTAAAATGTTTTAACATGGTTATTTTAAAGCTTTTTTAATGCTCTAAAATCGTATGATGAACATAAGTATTTAAAACTTATAGGTTTTCTAAAAAAAAAAGAAACTATCTGTACAATTAAAACTTCATTTCTCAAAGACAAACTTATTTTAAAATGTTTTAAAATGGCCAATTTAAAGCTCTTTTAATGCCTAACAACATGATGTCAAGCAAAAGAATTTAAAATACGTAGGGTGTCTTAAAGAAAAGGATTACTTTGTACACAAAAACATTAATAACTCGAAAACTAACAAATTCAAAAATGTTAAAACATGTTCATTTTAAAGCTATTTTAATGCTCTACACACTTACTGCAAACTTTAGTAATTAAAATTTATAGGGTTTTAAAAAAAAAGAAGGAATCAGTACACAAAAACTTCAATTACTCGAAAACTAACAAATTTTAAAATGTTTTAATATGTTCCTTTTAAACTCTTTTAATGCTCTAAAATCGTATGCTGAACATAAGTATTTATAACATATAGGTTTTCCAAAAAGAAAAAAAAAATTATCTGTACACATAAAATTAAACTTCTAAAAGATTAACTTATTTTAAAATGTTTTAAAATAGCCAATTTAAAGCTCTTTTAATGCCCAACAACATGATGTCCAGCAAAAGAATTTAAAATACATAGGTTGTCTTAAAGGAAGGAGTACTTTGTACACAAAAACATTAATAACTCGAAAACTGACAAATTCAAAAATGTTAAAACATGTTCATTTTAAAGCTATTTTAATGCTCTACACACTAACTGAGAACTTAAGTAATTAAAATTTATAGGGTTTTTTAGAAAAAAGAAGGAATCTGTACACAAAAACTTTATTTACTCAAAAACTAGCATATTTTAAAATGTTTTAACATGTTCTTTTTTAAGCTATTTTAATGCTCTAAAATCGTATGCTGAACATAAGTATTTAAAACTTATAGTTTTTCTAAATAAAAAAAAAAACCTCTGTACACATAAATTATAATTTCTAAAAGACCATCTCATTTTAAAATGTTTTAAAACAGCCAATTTAAAGCTCTTTCAATGCCCAACAACATGATGTCCAGCAAAGGAATTTAAAATACATAGTGCGTCTATAAAAAAAAAGTACTCTCTACACAAAAACTTGAATATCTCAAAAACTAAAAAATTCAAAAATGTTAAAACATGGTTAAGATAATGCTCTTTTAATGCTCTACAACCAGATTTAAAAGTTAGGTTTTTTAAATATATAGGGTTTTTTAAAAAAAAGAATGAATCTGTACACAAAAACTTTAATTACTCGAAAACTAACAAATATTAAAATGTTATAACATGGTTATGTTAAAGCTTTTTTAATGCTCTAATATCGTATGATGAACATAATTATTTAAAACTTATAGGTTTTCTAAATAAAAAAAGAAACTATCTGTACACATAAAATTTAATTTCTAAAAGACCAACTTATTTTAAAATGTTTTCAAAATAGCCAATTTAATGCTTTTTCAATGCCAAACATCATGATGACAAAAAAAGAATTTAAAATACGTAGTGTGTCTAAAAAAAGGAGAACTTTGTACACAAAAACATTAATAACTCGAAACTAACAAATTCAAAATGTTAAAACATGTTCATTTTAAAGCTATTTAATGCTCTATTTTAATGCTCTACACACTAACTGAGAATTAAGTAATTAAAATTTATAGGGTTTTTTAGAAAAAAGAAGGAATCTGTAACAAAAAACTTTATTTACTCAAAAACTACATATTTAAAAATGTTTTAACATGTTTCTTTTTTAAGCTATTTTAATGCTCTAAAATCGTATGCTGAACATAAGTATTAAAAACTTATAGTTTTTTCTAATAAAAAAAAAAAAATCTGTACACATAAAGTTAATTTCTCAAAGACCATCTTATTTTAAAATGTTTTAAACAGCAATTTAAAGCTCTTTCAATGCCCAACAACATGATGTCCAGCAAAAGAATTTAAAATAAATAGTGCGTCTATAAAAAAAAAAGTACTCTCTACACAAAAACTTGAATATCTCAAAAACTAAAAAATTCAAAAATGTTAAAACATGGTTAAGATAATGCTCTTTTAATGCTCTACAACCAGATTTAAAAGTTAAGTTTTTTAAATGTATAGGGTTTTTAAAAAAAAGAATTAATCTGTACACAAAAACTTTAATTACTCGAAAACTAACAAATATTAAAATGTTTTAACATGGTTATTTTAAAGCTTTTTTAATGCTCTAATATCGTATGATGAACATAATTATTTAAAACTTATAGGTTTTCTAAATAAAAAAAGAAACTATCTGTACAAATAAAACTTAATTTCTCAAAGACAAACTTATTTTAAAATGTTTTAAAATGGCCAATTTAATGCTTTTTCAATGTCAAACATCATGATGCCAAGAAAAAGAATTTAAAATACATAGTGCGTCTATAAAAAAAAAAGTACTCTCTACACAAAAACTTGAATATCTCAAAAACTAAAAAATTCAAAAATGTTAAAACATAGTTAAGATAATGCTCTTTTAATGCTCTACAACCAGATTTAAAACTTAGGTATTTTAAATATATAGGGTTTTTTAAAGAAAAAAATGAATCTGTACACAAAAACTTTAATTAATTACGAAAACTAACAAATATTAAAATGTTATAACATGGTTATTTTAAAGCTTTTTAATGCTCTAAATATCGTATGATGAACATAATTATTTAAAACTTATAGGTTTTCTAAAAAAAAAAAAGAAACTATCTGTACACATAAAATTTAATTTCTAAAAGACCAACTTATTTAAAATGTTTCAAAATAGCCAATTTAATGCTTTTTTAATGCCAAACATCATGAGCTAAGCAAAGAATTAAAAATACGTAGGTTGTCTAAAAAAAAAGGAGAACTTTGTACACAAAAACATTAATAACTCGAAAACTAACAAATTCAGAAATGTTAAAACATGTTCATTTTAAAGCTATTTTAATGCTCTACAAACTTACTGAAAGTTAAGTAATTAAAAATTTATAGGGTTTTTTAGAAAAAAGAGGAATCTGTACACAAAAACTCTTTTAACTCATAAACTAGCATATTTTAAAATGTTTAATATGTTCCTTTTTAAACTCTTTATGCTCTAAAATCGTATGCTGAAATAAGTATTTATAACATATCGGTTTTCAAAAAGAAAAAAAAACTATTTACACATAAAATTAAACTTCTCACAGACCAACTTATCTTTAAATGTTTTAAAATAGCCAATTTACAGCTCTTTCAATGCCCAACAACGTGATGTCCAGATAAACAATTTAAATACATAGGGTGTATAAAAGAAGGAGTACTTTGTACACATAAACATTAATATCTCAAAAACTAACAAATTAAAAAATGTTAATACATTGTCATTTTAAACCTCTATTAATTCTCTAAAATCGTATGCTGAACATAAGTATTTAAAACATATAAGTGATCTAAAAAAAAAAACAATCTGTACACATAAACTTTCATTTCTCAAAGACCAACTTATTTTAAAATATTTTAAAATAGCCAATTTAAAGGTCTTTCAATGCCTAACAACATGATTTCAAGCAATAGAATTTAAAATACATGGGGGGTCTAAAAAAATGATAACTTTGTACAAAAAAAACATTAATAATTTGATAACTAACAAAATCAATAATGTTAAAACATTGTTATTTTAAAGCTTTTTTAATGCTTTACAACCAGATTAAAAACTTAAGTATTTAAAATATATAGGGTTTTTAAAAAGAAAGAAGGAATCTGTACACAAAAACTTCAATAATTTGAAAACTAACAAATTTTAAAATATTATAACATGGTCATTTTAAAGTTCTTTTAATGCTCTAAAATCGTATACTGAACATAAGTATTATAACTATAGTTTTTCTAAGTAAAAAAAAACATCTGTACACATAAATTTTATTTCTCAAAGACAATCTTATTTTAAATGTTTTAAAACAGCCAATTTAAAGCTCTTTCAATGCCCAACAACATGATGTCCAGCAAAGGAATTTAAAATACATAGTGCGTCTCTATAAAAAAAAAAGTACTCTCTACACAAAACTTGAATATCTCAAAAAACTAAAAAATTCAAAAATGTTAAAACATAGTTAAGATAATGCTCTTTTAATGCTCTACAACCAGATTTAAAACTTAGGTATTTTAAATATATAGGTTTTTTAAAGAAAAAAATGAATCTGTACACAAAAACTTTAATTACTCGAAAACTCACAATATTAAAATGTTATAACATGGTTATTTTAAAGCTTTTTAATGCTCTAATATCGTATGATGAACATAATTATTTAAAACTTATAGGTTTCTAAATAAAAAAAGAAACTATCTGTACAATTAAAACTTCATTTCTCAAAGACAAATTATTTTAAAATGTTTAAAATGGCCAATTTAAAGCTCTTTTAATGCCTAACAACATGATGTCAAGCAAAGAATTTAAAATACGTAGGGTGTCTTAAAGAAAAGGATTACTTTGTACACAAAAACATTAATAACTCGAAAACTAACAAATTCAAAAAAATGTTAAAACATGTTCATTTTAAAGCTATTTTAATGCTCTACACACTACTGCAAACTTGAAGTAATTAAATTTATAGGGTTTAAAAAAAAAGAAGGAATCAGTACACAAAAACTTCAATTACTCGAAAACTCAAAATTTTAAAATGTTTTAATATGTTCCTTTTTAACTTTTAATGCTCTAAAATCGTATGCTGAACATAAGTATTTATAACATATAGGTTTCCAAAAAAAAAAAAAAATATCTGTACACATAAAATTAAACTTCTAAAGATTAACTTATTATTTTAAAATGTTTTAAAATAGCCAATTTAAAGCTCTTTTAATGCCCAACAACATGATGTCCAGCAAAAGAATTTAAAATACATAGGTGTCTTAAGGAAGGAGTACTTTGTACACAAAAACATTAATAACTCGAAAACTGACAAATTCAAAAATGTTAAAACATGTTCATTTTAAAGCTATTTTAATGCTCTACACACTAACTGAGAACTTAAGTAATTAAAATTTATAGGGTTTTAGAAAAAAAGAAGGAATCTGTACAAAAAACTTTATTTACTCAAAACTAGCATATATTTAAAATGTTTTAACATGTTCTTTTTTAAGCTATTTTAATGCTCTAAAATCGTATGCTGAACATAAGTATTTAAAACTTATAGTTTTTCTAAATAAAAAAAAAAACCTCTGTACACATAAATTATATTTCTTAAAGACCAATCTCATTTTAAAATGTTTAAAACAGCCAATTTAAAGCTCTTTAATGCCCAACAACATGATGTCCAGCAAAGGAAATTTAAAATACATAGTGCGTCTATAAAAAAAAAAAGTACTCTCACAAAAAACTTGAATATCTCAAAAACTAAAAAATTCAAAAATGTTAAAACATGGTTTAAGATAATGCTCTTTTAATGCTCTACAACCAGATTTAAAAAGTTAGGTTTTTTAAATATATAGGGTTTTTAAAAAAAAGAATTAATCTGTACACAAAAAACTTTATTACTCGAAAACTAACAAATATAAAATGTTTATAACATGGTTATGTTAAAGCTTTTTAATGCTCTAATATCGTATGATGAACATAATTATTTAAAACTTATAGGTTTTCTAAATAAAAAAAGAAACTATCTGTACACATAAAATTTAATTTCTAAAAGACCAACTTATTTTAAAATGTTTCAAAATAGCCAATTTAATGCTTTTTCAATGCCAAACATCATGATGACAAGAAAAAGAATTTAAAATACGTAGTGTGTCTAAAAAAAAGGAGAACTTTGTACACAAAAACATTAATAACTCGAAAACTAACAAATTCAAAAATGTTAAAACATGTTCATTTTAAAGCTATTTTAATGCTCTACACACTAACTGAGAACTTAAGTAATTAAAATTTATAGGGTTTTTTAGAAAAAAGAAGGAATCTGTACACAAAAACTTTATTTACTCAAAAACTAGCATATTTTAAAATGTTTTAACATGTTCTTTTTTAAGCTATTTTAATGCTCTAAAATCGTATGCTGAACATAAGTATTAAAAACTTATAGTTTTTCTAAATAAAAAAAAAAACATCTGTACACATAAATTTAAATTTCTCAAAGACCATCTTATTTTAAAATGTTTTAAAACAGCCAATTTAAAGCTCTTTCAATGCCCAACAACATGATGTCCAGCAAAAGAATTTAAAATAAATAGTGCGTCTATAAAAAAAAAAGTACTCTCTACACAAAAACTTGAATATCTCAAAAACTAAAAAATTCAAAAATGTTAAAACATGGTTAAGATAATGCTCTTTTAATGCTCTACAACCAGATTTAAAGTAAGTTTTTAAATGTATAGGGTTTTTAAAAAAAAGAATAATCTGTACACAAAAACTTTAATTACTCGAAAACTAACAAATATTAAATGTTTTACCATGGTTATTTTAAAGCTTTTTTAATGCTCTAATATCGTATGATGAACATAATTATTTAAAACTTATAGGTTTTCTAAATAAAAAAAGAAACTATCTGTACAAATAAAACTTAATTTCTCAAAGACAAACTTATTTTAAAATGTTTTAAAATGGCCAATTAATGCTTTTTCAATGTCAAACATCATGATGCCAAGAAAAAGAATTTAAATACATAGTGCGTCTATAAAAAAAAAAGTACTCTCTACACAAAAAACTTGAATATCTCAAAAACTAAAAATTCAAAAATGTTAAAACATAGTTAAGATAAGCTCTTTTAATGCTCTACAACCAGATTTAAAACTTAGGTATTAAAATATAGGGTTTTTTAAAAAAAAAAATGAATCTGTACACAAAAACTTTAATTACTCAAAACTAACAAATATTAAAATGTTTAACCTGGTTAATTTTAAAGCTTTTTAATGCTCTAATATCGTATGATGAACATAATTATTTAAAACTTATAGGTTTTCTAAAAAAAAAAGAAAAACTATCTGTACACATAAAATTTAATTTCTAAAAGACCAACTTATTTTAAAATGTTTCAAAATAGCCAATTTAAGCTTTTTAATGCCCAACATCATGATGCTAAGCAAAAGAATTTAAAATACGTAGGGGTCTAAAAAAAAAGGAGAACTTTGTACACAAAAACATTAATAACTCGAAAACTAACAAATTCAGAAATGTTAAAACATGTTCATTTTAAAGCTATTTTAATGCTCTACAAACTTACTGAAAAGTTAAGTAATTAAAATTTATAGGGTTTTTTAGAAAAAAGAAGGAATCTGTACACAAAAACTCTTTTAACTCATAAACTAGCATATTTTAAAATGTTTTAATATGTTCCTTTTTAAACTCTTTTATGCTCTAAAATCGTATGCTGAACATAAGTATTTATAACATATAGGTTTTCCAAAAAGAAAAAAAAAATTATCTGTACACATAAAATTAAACTTCTCACAGACCAACTTATCTTAAAATGTTTTAAAATAGCCAATTTACAGCTCTTTCAATGCCCAACAACGTGATGTCCAGATAAACAATTTAAAATACATAGGGTGTATAAAAGAAGGAGTACTTTGTACACATAAACATTAATATCTCAAAAACTAACAAATTAAAAAATGTTAATACATTGTCATTTTAAACCTCTATTAATTCTCTAAAATCGTATGCTGAACATAAGTATTTAAAAACATATAAGTGATCTAAAAAAAAAAAAAAACAATCTGTACACATAAACTTTTCATTTCTCAAAGACCAACTTATTTTTAAAATATTTTAAAATAGCCAATTTAAAGGTCTTTCAATGCCTAACAACATGATTCAAGCAATAGAATTAAATACATGGGGTGTCTAAAAAAATGATAACTTTGTACAAAAAAAACTTAATATTTGATAACTAACAAATTCAATAATGTTAAAACATGTTATTTTAAAGCTTTTAATGCTTACAACCAGATTAAAAACTTAAGTATTTAAAATATATAGGGTTTTTAAAAAGAAAGAAGGAATCTGTACACAAAAACTTCAATAATTTGAAAACTAACAAATTTTAAATATTATAAACATGGTCATTTTAAAGTTCTTTTAATGCTCTAAATCGTATATGAACATAAGTATTATAACTTATAGTTTTTCTAAGTAAAAAAAAAAAAACATCTGTACACATAAATTTTATTTCTCAAAGACAATCTTATTTTAAAATGTTTTAAAACAGCCAATTTAAAGCTCTTTCAATGCCCAACAACATGATGTCCAGCAAAGGAATTTAAAATACATAGTGCGTCTATAAAAAAAAAAAGTACTCTCTACACAAAAAACTTGAATATCTCAAAAACTAAAAAATTCAAAAATGTTAAAACATAGTTAAGATAATGCTCTTTTAATGCTCTACAACCAGATTTAAAACTTAGGTATTTTAAATATATAGGGTTTTTTAAAGAAAAAAATGAATCTGTACACAAAAACTTTAATTACTCGAAAACTCACCAAATATTAAATGTTATAACATGGTTATTTTAAAAGCTTTTTAATGCTCTAATATCGTATGATGAACATAATTATTTAAAACTTATAGGTTTTCTAAATAAAAAAAAGAAACTATCTGTACACATAAAATTTAATTTCTAAAAGACCAACTTATTTTAAAATGTTTCAAAATAGCCAATTTAATGCTTTTTCAATGCCAAACATCATGATGCTAAGCAAAAGAATTTAAAATACGTAGGGTGTCTAAAAAAAAAGGAGAACTTTGTACACAAAAACATTAATAACTCGAAAACTAACAAATTTAGAAATGTTAAAACATGTTCATTTTAAAGCTATTTTAATGCTCTACACACTTACTGAAAAGTTAAGTAATTAAAATTTATAGGGTTTTTAGAAAAAAAGAAGGAATCTGTACACAAAAAACTCTTTTAACTCATAAACTAGCATATTTTAAAATGTTTTAATATGTTCCTTTTTAAACTCTTTTATGCTCTAAAATCGTATGCTGAACATAAGTATTTATAACATATAGGTTTCCAAAAAGAAAAAAAAAAATTATCTGTACACATACAATTAAACTTCTAAAAGATCAACTTATTTAAAATGTTTTAAATAGCCAATTAAAGCTCTTTTAATGCCCAACAACATGATGTCCAGCAAAAGAATTTAAAATACATAGGTTGTCTAAAAGGAAGGAGTACTTTGTACACAAAAAACATTAATAACTCGAAAACTAAACAAATTCAAAAATGTTAAAACATGTTCACTTTAAAGCTATTTTAATGCTCTACACACTAACTGAGAACTTAAGTAATTAAAATTTATAGGGTTTTTTAGAAAAAAGAAGGAATCTGTACACAAAAACTTTATTTACTCAAAAACTAGCATATTTTAAAATGTTTTAACATGTTCTTTTTTAAGCTATTTTAATACTCTAAAATCGTATGACGAACATAAGTATTTAAAACTTATAGTTTTTCTAAATAAAAAAAAAAACATCTGTACACATAAATTTTAATTTCTCAAAGACAAACTTATTTTAAAATGTTTTAAAATGGCCAATTTAAAGCTCTTTTAATGCCTAACAAAATGATGTCAAGCAAAAGAATTTAAAATACATAGTGCGTCTATAAAAAAAAAAGTACTCTCTACACAAAAACTTCAATATCTCAAAAACTAAAAAATTCAAAAATGTTAAAACATGGTTAAGATAATGCTCCTTTAATGCTCTACAACCAGATTTAAAACTTAGGTTTTTTAAATATATAGGGTTTTTTAAAAAAAAAAATGAATCTGTACACAAAAACTTTAATTACTCGAAAACTAACAAATATTAAAATGTTATAACATGGTTATTTTAAAGCTTTTTAATGCTCTAATATCGTATGATGAACATAATTATTTAAAACTTATAGGTTTTCTAAATAAAAAATGAAACTATCTGTACACATAAAATTTAATTTCTAAAAGACCAACTTATTTTAAAATGTTTCAAAATAGCTAATTTAATGCTTTTTCAATGCAAAACATCATGATGCCAAGAAAAAAAATTTAAAATACGTAGGGTGTCTAAAAAAAAGGAGAACTTTGTACACAAAAACATTAATAACTCGAAAACTAACAAATTCAGAAATGTTAAAACATGGTTATTTTAAAGTTCTTTTAATGCTCTACAACCAGATTTAAATCTTAGGTTTTTTAAATGTATAGGGTTTTTAAAAAAAAAGAATTAATCTGTACACAAAAACTTTAATTACTCGAAAACTAACAAATATTAAAATGTTTTAACATGGTTATTTTAAAGCTTTTTTAATGCTCTAATATCGTATGATGAACATAATTATTTAAAACTTATAGGTTTTCTAAATAAAAAAAGAAACTATCTGTACACATAAAATTTAATTTCTAAAAAGCCAACTTATTTTAAAATGTTTTAAAATAGCTAATTTAATGTTTTTTCAATGCCAAACATCATGATGCCAAGAAAAAAAATTTAAAATACGTAGGGTGTCTAAAAAAAAGGAGAACTTTGTACACAAAAACATTAATAACTCGAAAACTAACAAATTCAGAAATGTTAAAACATGGTTATTTTAAAGTTCTTTTAATGCTCTACAACCAGATTTAAATCTTAGGTTTTTTAAATGTATAGGGTTTTTTAAAAAAAAGAATTAATCTGTACACAAAAACTTTAATTACTCGAAAACTAACAAATATTAAAATGTTTTAACATGGTTATTTTAAAGCTTTTTTATTGCTCTAAAATCGTATGATGAACATAAGTATTTAAAACTTATTGGTTTTCTAAATAAAAAAAGAAACTATCTGTACAAATAAAACTTAATTTCTCAAAGACAAACTAATTTTAAAATGTTTTAAAATGGCCAATTTAAAGCTCTTTTAATGCCTAACAACATGATGTCAAGCAAAAGAATTTAAAGTACGTAGGGTGTCTAAAAAAAAGGAGAAATTTGTACACAAAAACATTAATAACTCGAAAACTAACAAATTCAGAAATGTTAAAACATGGTTATTTTAAAGTTCTTTTATTGCTCTACAACCAGATTTAAATCTTAGGTTTTTTAAATGTATAGGGTTTTTTAAAAAAAAGAATTAATCTGTACACAAAAACTTTAATTACTCGAAAACTAACAAATATTAAAATGTTTTAACATGGTTTTTTTAAAGCTTTTTTAATGCTCTAAAATCGTATGATGAACATAAGTATTTAAAACTTATAGGTTTTCTAAATAAAAAAAGAAACTCTCTGTACAAATAAAACTTAATTTCTCAAAGACAAACTAATTTTAAAATGCTTTAAAATGGCCAATTTAAAGCTCTTTTAATGCCTAACAACATGATGTCAAGCAAAAGAATTTAAAGTACGTAGGGTGTCTAAAAAAAAGGAGAAATTTGTACACAAAAACATTAATAACTCGAAAACTAACAAATTCAGAAATGTTAAAACATGGTCATTTTAAAACTCTTTTAATGCTCTACAACCAGATATAAAACTTAGGTTTTTTAAATATATAGGGTTTTTTAAAAAAAAGAATGAATCTGTACACAAAAACTTTAATTACTCGAAAACTAACAAATTTAAAATGTTTTATTATGTTTATTTTTAAGCTCTTTATATGCTTTAAAATCTTATGTTAGGCTTTAGTATTTGAAACTTATAAGTTTTCTAAAAAAAAAAAAAACCATCTGTACACATAATTTTTAATTTCTCAAAGACTAACTTATTTTAAAATGTTTTAAAATAGCCCAGTTAAAGCTCTTTCAATGCCCCACAACATGATGTCCATCAAAAGAATTTAAAATACATAGGATGTCAAAAAAAAAGGAGAACTTTGTACAAAAAAACATTAATAACTAAAAAACTAACAAATTAAAAAATGTTAAAACATAGTCATTTTAAAGCTCTTTTATTGCTCTACAATCAGATTTAAAACTTAAAGTTTTTAAATATCTAGGGTTTTTAAAATAAAGAATAAATCTGTACACAAAAACTTCAATTACTCGAAAACAAACATATTTTAAAATGTTATAACATGGTCATTTTAATGCTCTTTTAATGCTCTAAAATCGTATGCTGAACATAAGTATTTAAAACATATAAGTTATCTAAAAAAAAAAAACCATCTGTACACATAAAATTTTACTTCTCAAAGACCAACTTATCTTAAAATGTTTTAAAATAGCAAATTTAAAGCTCTTTCAATGCCCAACAACGTGATGTCCAGCAAAAGAATTTAAAATACATAGGGTGTATAAAAGAAGGAGTACTTTGTACACAAAAACATTAATATCTCAAAAACTAACAAATTTAAAAATGTTAATACATGGTCATTTTAAACCTCTTTTAATACTCTAAAATTGTATGCTGAACATAAGTATTTAAAACTTATAGTTTTTCTAAATAAAAAAAAAAACATCTGTACACATAAATTTTAATTTCTCAAAGACAAACTTATTTTAAAATGTTTTAAAATGGCCAATTTAAAGCTTTTTTAATGCCTAACAACATGATGTCAAGCAAAAGAATTTAGAATACATAGTGCGTCTATAAAAAAAAAAGTACTCTCTACACAAAAACTTGAATATCTCAAAAACTAAAAAATTCAAAAATGTTAAAACATGGTTAAGATAATGCTCTTTTAATGCTCTACAACCAGATTTAAAACTTAGGTTTTTTAAATATATAGGGTTTTTTAAAAAAAAGAATGAATCTGTACACAAAAACTTTAATTACTCGAAAACTAACAAATAATAAAATGTTATAACATGGTTATTTTAAAGCTTTTTTAATGCTCTAATATCGTATGATGAACATAATTATTTAAAACCTATAGGTTTTCTAAATAAAAAAAGAAACTATCTGTACACATAAAATTTAATTTCTAAAAGACCAACTTATTTTAAAATTTTTCAAAATAGCTAATTTAATGCTTTTTCAATGCCAAACATCATGATGCTAAGAAAAAAAATTTAAAATACGTAGGGTGTCTAAAAAAAAGGAGAACTTTGTACACAAAAACATTAATAACTCGAAAACTAACAAATTCAGAAATGTTAAAACATGGTTATTTTAAAGTTCTTTTAATGCTCTACAACCAGATTTAAATCTTAGGTTTTTTAAATGTATAGGGTTTTTAAAAAAAAAGAATGAATCTGTACACAAAAACTTTAATTACTCGAAAACTAGCAAATATTAAAATGTTATAACATGGTTATTTTAAAGCTTTTTTAATGCTCTAATATCGTATGATGAACATAATTATTTAAAACTTATAGGTTTTCTAAATAAAAAAAGAAACTATCTGTACACATAAAATTTAATTTCTAAAAAGCCAACTTATTTTAAAATTTTTCAAAATAGCTAATTTAATGCTTTTTCAATGCCAAACATCATGATGCCAAGAAAAAAAATTTAAAATACGTAGGGTGTCTAAAAAAAAGGAGAACTTTGTACACAAAAACATTAATAACTCGAAAACTAACAAATTCAGAAATGTTAAAACATGGTTATTTTAAAGTTCTTTTAATGCTCTACAACCAGATTTAAATCTTAGGTTTTTTAAATGTATAGGGTTTTTTAAAAAAAAGAATTAATCTGTACACAAAAACTTAAATTACTCGAAAACTAACAAATATTAAAATGTTTTAACATGGTTATTTTAAAGCTTTTTTAATGCTCTAAAATCGTATGCTGAACATAAGTATTTAAAACTTATAGTTTTTCTAAATAAAAAAAAAAACATCTGTACACATAAATTTTAATTTCTCAAAGACAATCTTATTTTAAAATGTTTTAAAACAGCCAATTTAAAGCTCTTTCAATGCCCAACAACATGATGTCTAGCAAAGGAATTTAAAATACATAGTGCGTCTATAAAAAAAAAAGTACTCTCTACACAAAAACTTGAATATCTCAAAAACTAAAAAATTCAAAAATGTTAAAACATAGTTAAGATAATGCTCTTTTAATGCTCTACAACCAGATTTAAAACTTAGGTATTTTAAATATATAGGGTTTTTAAAAAAAAAAAATGAATCTGTACACAAAAACTTTAATTACTCGAAAACTAACAAATATTAAAATGTTATAACATGATTATTTTAAAGCTTTTTTAATGCTCTAATATCGTATGATGAACATAATTATTTAAAACTTATAGGTTTTCTAAATAAAAAAAGAAACTATCTGTACACATAAAATTTAATTTCTAAAAGACCAACTTATTTTAAAATGTTTCAAAATAGCCAATTTAATGCTTTTTCAATGCCAAACATTGTTGATGCGACCGATGCCTTAATCGGTACTCCAGTGGATAGTAGTGAATCGAGAAATGCCCTTGCGAGTGATATCGAGATTCCTTATTAATGGGAAGGAGGATAGGAAAATAAAGAACACAATAACAACTTTATTTGAGCCCAATCAGTACTAAAAAGTACGCTTTATTGGCTCGTCAGGGAAAAGCCTTTCGGCATAAAAACCCTGGTTGAAAACGATGAAGAAGAATCCACAAATCCGGATAATTCTGGCCACGTGCAGGACCGCCTTTGTCCCTTGTCGCTGGCCGAACTTAGATGATATGGTATTACGCAATACAAAGAATTCTCCTTGAAGTAGTTCTCGCAAGTCTCAGCAAGATGAATCTCGAGCGATGAATCCAGAGTGACAACCGGCGCAAAAACGCGCTGGCTTTTATACCAAAAGGCGATGCAATGCTGCACCAATCACCGAAAAGTCCGAGCATAACGCGGCTGTCGATACATATGATTGGCGTGATAAATGTAGTGGGAGAACGCGAGCTAGAATAAAGAAAGAGCCCTTGCAGGCATCTTAGCGCTACCGTGGTTACCACTAAAAACAACGATATTGCTTTGTCGCACGCGTCTAACGCTTTAGCAGGGCCGTACGCGCCTAGGTGCTTCGCCCTACTCACTCGTTGCGTGGGATACGCAACATACTCCCCCCCTTGAACGGGCACCGTTCAAAATTTAAAAACCAAAATGCGCACACTTAAATACAAATTATAAACTATATATACATACTGTTAACCGCATATTACAATACATATTCAGTAATTAACGCGACTGAATTACAAAAAGAAAAAAATTTTTTTTTTTCTTATAAATCTTTTTTCTTATAAATTGCGTTTTAAGCGGCGCTACCTTGGATTTGGCGCAGACTAATCGTAAAGTGGGATTTTTTCCTAACGTTTTAACATAAATGCACGCGCCGTAAGCCCTTTCGCTCGCGTCACAAAAACCATGCATTTTCATTTCTTCTCCATCACCTGCTACGTTGCGCGCGAACCTTATCTCCTCGAGCGTGTGGAGATTTTGGCGGAACTCCTGCCATATTTTATATATATCGGCGGGGACATCTTCGTCCCATGTTGATTTTAATTGCCATAGCCGTTGCATCATCAATTTCGCGTTGATTACTACCGGTCCTAATAAACCTAGCGGGTCGAATAACTGAGAAATTTCGGATAATATAACACGCTTAGTAACCTTCGATGGATCAGCTGCTCGCTTTACCGTATAGCCTATGTTGTCTTCGGCCGCGTTCCAATTAACACCTAATGTTTTTATCGTTCCTGACGAATCTAAATTTATGATGTTATTATCTGCGGTATCTAAGTCCTTTAGAATCTCGGCGCAATTTGACGCCCATTGCCGCAAATGCATGCCTGCCCCTGCGGTTATACTTATTAACTCGTCGCGGACTTGCTTCGCTTCCCTAACCGTACGCGCTCCGGTTAACAAGTCGTCTACATAGAAATCTTCTTTAAGCGCGATGGCAGCTCTCGGGAATCTGTTAAATTCGTCGCTCGCGAGTTGATGTAACGTACGAGTTGCTAAAAACGACGCGGAGGCAGTTCCATAGGTTACTGTATTTAATCTATATGTTTTCACGGGATCACTTTCCTGTCGACGCCACAGTATAGTTTGATATTTGCGATCGCGCGGATCAATTATTATCTGCCGATACATCTTCGCGATGTCCGCGGTAATAGCAATAGCATGTGATCTAAATCTTACTAAAAGTGCAAATAGATCCTCCTGTATAGTTGGGCCAACCATTAATACGTTATTCAAAGATTTCCCGTTGCTGGTTTTTGCCGACGTGTCGAACACTACTCGCAATTTGGTCGTAATACTAGTATGCTTTAATACAGCATGATGCGGTAAATAGAATCTATCTTCGTGGGGTCCCCCTTCTATCCTTGTCATATGCCCTAGTTCTTCATATTCGGATAAGAATTTAATATATTCATCTCTAATTTTCGGTTTGCGCGATAATGATCGCTCTAATGCGTGAAATCTTCGTAACGCGCTCGTATACGAATCTCCTAACTGATTTTCTTCCTTAAAGGGCAATCTCACTATATATCTGCCAGTATCATCCCGTCGCGTGTTGCTTCTGTAATGTGCTTCGCACAAATTTTCCTCGTGCGACCTAATACTACTCTCAGCTACTTCCTCAATTTTCCAGAATTTTTCCAATTGTGAGCTCAAATCTACCGTGGCCGTGTGGCAATTAACGCTCTGCGGAGTGCGCGTATTTCCTGTGCTCATAACGAGCCATCCTAGTACAGTTCCTTGTGCCATTAAATTTTCATTCAACCTAATGCTCTGACCTGCGCGCCATAGTGAAGCAAAAATCTCGACACCGAGAATCGCGTCGATATTCGCGGGCTCATAAAACTTGGGATCTGCCAATTGGATCCCTGCTGGTATAGTCAATTCTTCTTGCGGAATTCGTTGCGAAGGCAACCTATTCGTTACAGTGGGTAATAATAAGAATTGTAATTCTAACGCGTAATTTTCTGTTCGCGATTTCAACGTTGCTAATATTGCCTGTTTGACTCTAGTTTCCGTTTGGTTTACGCCAGAAATGGGTACATTCACGTCCCGTTTGGCTATTCGCAGAAGATTCGCGAACCGGATCGTTAAGAAATGTGCTTCGGAACCCGAATCCAGGAGCACACGACACTCGTGCGGCCTGCCGTCGCGATCCAGCAAATGCACCACTGCAGTTAGTAACAGCGCGGGTGCCTGCGAGTGATGGAGCTCTACATGTGCATTCTGCACCGCCGACGCCGTTCGAACGCAACAATTCGTGATGCCCGCCGCTGCACCTTCTGCAACGGCCTCTCTCACATGTAACAACTCATGATGCCTGCCGTTGCACTTACTGCAGCAGTCATTCTTAATACATGTGTATACGCGGTGACCAGCTTGTAAACAATTACAACACAAATTGGCGTTAACCACGATTCTTCTGCGCTCCTCGGGCTCGGCTCTCAGTAGCTGCTCACACTCCGATGTGTTATGCCTCTCGCGACATATGCCACACGAGACAGTCGCGCTTGTGGAATACGCTTGAACTTGTCCTCGGTCGGAAATTCGCGGCCAATTTCGCGGAGAATTAAACCGCGGCTCGTTTGGCATCAAATTCCTTGAGCGAAAATTTCTCTCGGGTCCTAACGGTGCGTTCCTTCTGCTATTGTTAATTCTTTTAGAATGTTCTGCCGGCTGGGAGTTTACTAGCGCATTTCCCCGATCGCGCAAAAATATCACAAATTCGTCTACCGTCGGTAAAGCATCTCGGGAATACCGTTGTTCCCATTGAAGCCGTGTTGCTGGATCCACTCGCGAAAGATGTGCGGCAATAGCAAATTGATCGACAAACACTTTTTTAGTCGCTACTAAAGCCCTATAATTTGCGCTTAGCGCATCGGACGCGGCAATTAAAGACGAGGGAAATTCACTGTCAATAGGGGGACCCTCTAAAATAGCTCGTACGTGCTTATTTATTAATATTAACGGATTGTCATAGCACTCGACTAAGGTCTTCCACGCAATCGGATAATTATCCGCGGTAATTTCCAAAACTCTTATTTTCTCCGCGGCCGGTCCCGATAAACATGATTTCAAATATGCAAATTTTTGTATATCGCGAATCGCGGGATTATCTCCTATCACCGATTGAAACGTGTCCGCGAAACTCGGCCATTCCTCATGCTGCCCGTCAAAACGAGGTAATTGTACCGCCGGTACTCTGTAAATGCTATCTACGGACGGATTGCTAACCGTAGTGCTAACTGGAGACAATAGATTCGTAGTAGGCGCATTTGTGTCTAAAGTGGCTACCGATTCAGCTCTATTAATGATCAATTCCGCCTCCGCCCTGGCGTCGATGACTGACTCGACATGATTGTGAATTTCGTTAACCAGCGTTCCCATCGTTTCACCGGAAGTCTTTTCTATCAACTCCTCTAATATTGCCACATTCTTATCAACTTTGGAAATTCTAAGCTTTAATTTCATTATATCGCGCGGGTTGGTATGATCTATCTCGCTCACCGCCTTTTGAAATTGCGCGAATTCTTTCTTTACATACTCGAATCTACGTATAACGCGCTAAACATCACCACGTGCACTACTCGAACGAGGCATTTTCACGACAAAAGGCAAAATTAAGAAGAGAAAAGAGGGGGAAAAATACAACTTCGAAGAATGATCAAGCAACAGAAATTACAAAACTCACGTGAATCCTCTGAATAAGGCGTCCCGTGCAGCGTACTCACGCACCGGAACAATAGAAGCTTCTCGGCTTGTAGCGATGATGCAATACCTCCTTTGTTGCTCGATCGGAAGTCTTCCGTTGCCTCTTTCTCCACCGTTGAAGAAGACTGTATGCACAATAGACGCCGGACGAAGAGTGGGGAGGAAGCTCCCTCGATCCGGCTCGAAGGACCAAAATGTTGATGCGACCGATGCCTTAATCGGTACTCCAGTGGATAGTAGTGAATCGAGAAATGCCCTTACGAGTGATATCGAGATTCCTTATTAATGGGAAGGAGGATAGGAAAATAAAGAACACAATAACAACTTTATTTGAGCCCAATCAGTACTAAAAAGTACGCTTTATTGGCTCGTCAGGGAAAAGCCTTTCGGCATAAAAACCCTGGTTGAAAACGATGAAGAAGAATCCACAAATCCGGATAATTCTGGCCACGTGCAGGACCGCCTTTGTCCCTTGTCGCTGGCCGAACTTAGATGATATGGTATTACGCAATACAAAGAATTCTCCTTGAAGTAGTTCTCGCAAGTCTCAGCTAGATGAATCTCGAGCGATGAATCCAGAGTGACAACCGGCGCAAAAACGCGCTGGCTTTTATACCAAAAGGCGATGCAATGCTGCACCAATCACCGAAAAGTCCGAGCATAACGCGGCTGTCGATACATATGATTGGCGTGATAAATGTAGTGGGAGAATGCGAGCTAGAATAAAGAAAGAGCCCTTGCAGGCATCTTAGCGCTACCGTGGTTACCACTAAAAACAACGATATTGCTTTGTCGCACGCGTCTAACGCTTTGGCAGGGCCGTACGCGCCTAGGTGCTTCGCCCTACTCACTCGTTGCGTGGGATACGAAACAAACATCATGATGCCAAGAAAAAGAATTTAAAATACGTTGGGTGTCTAAAAAAAAAGAGAACTTTGTACACGAAAACATTAATAACTCGAAAACTAACAAATTCAGAAATGTTAAAACATGGTTATTTTAAAGTTCTTTTAATGCTCTACAACCACATTTAAATCTTAGGTTTTTTAAATATATAGGGTTTTTTAAAAAAAAGAATTAATCTGTACACAAAAACTTTAATTACTCGAAAACTAACAAATATTAAAATGTTATAACATGGTTATTTTAAAGCTTTTTTAATGCTCTAAAATCGTATGATGAACATAAGTATTTAAAACTTATAGGTTTTCTAAATAAAAAAAGAAACTATCTGTACAAATAAAACTTAATTTCTCAAAGACAAACTTATTTTAAAATGTTTTAAAATGGCCAATTTAAAGCTCTTTTAATGCCTAACAACATGATGTCAAGCAAAAGAATTTAAAATACATGTGGTGTCTATAAAAAAAAAGGTATTCTCTACACAAAAACCTGAATATCTCAAAAACTAACAAATTCAAAAATGTTAAAACATAGTCAATTTAAAGCACATTTAATGCTCTAAAACAAGATTTAAAACTTAAGTATTTAAAATATATAAGGTTTATTAAAAAAATGAAGGAATCTGTACACAAAAACTTGAATTACTCGAAAACTAACAAATTTTAAAATGTTATACCATGGTCGTTTTAAAGCTCTTTTTTGGCTCTATAATCGTATGCTGAACATAAGAATTTAAAATATATACGTTTTCTAAAAAAAAAAAATTATCTGTACACATAGAACTTAATTTCTCAAAGACCAACTTATTTTAAAATGTTTGAAAATGGCCAATTTAAAGCTCTTTTAATGCCTAACAACATGATATGAAGCAAAAGAATTTAAAATACATAGGGTGTCTAAAAAAAAGGATTACTTTGTACACAAAAACATTAATAACTCGAAAACTAACAAATTCAGAAATGTTAAAACATGTTTATTTTAAAGCTATTTTATTGCTCTACACACTAACTGAAAAGTTAAGTAATTAAAATTTATAGGGTTTTTTAGAAAAAAGAAGGAATCTGTACACAAAAACTTTATTTAATTAAAAACTAGCATATTTTAAAATGCTTTAATATGTTCCTTTTTAAGCTGTTTTATTGCTCTAAAATCGTATGCTGGACATAAGTATTTAAAACATATTGGTTTTCTAAAAAAAAAAAAATTATCTGTACACATAATATTTAACTTTTCAAAGACCAACTTATCTTAAAATGCTTTAAAATAGCCAATTGAAAGCTCTTTCAATGCCCAACAACGTGATGTCCAGCAAAAGAATTTGAAATACATAGGGTGTATAAAAGAAGGAGTACTTTGTACACAAAAACATTATATCTCAAAAACTAACAAATTTAAAAATGTTAATACATGGTCATTTTAAACCTCTTTTAATACTCTAAAATCGTATGCTGAACATAAGTATTTAAAACATATAGGTTATCTAAAAAAAAAAAAACAATCTGTACATATAAAATTTCATTTCTCAAAGACCAACTTATTTTAAAATGTTTTAAAATAGCCAATTTAACGCTCTTCTAATGCCTAACAACATGATGTTAAGCAAAAGAATTTAAAATACATAGGGTGTCTAAAAAGAAGGAGTACTTTGTACACAAAAACATTAATAACTAAAAAATTAACAAATTCAAAAATGTAAAAACATTGTCATTTTAAAGCTCTTTTGATGCTCTACATACCAAGTGAATACTTAAGTAATTAAAATTTATAGGGTTTTTTAGAAAAAAGAAGGAATCTGTACACAAAAACTTTATTTACTCAAAAACTAGCATATTTTAAAATGTTTTAATATGTTCCTTTTTAAGTTCTTTTAATGCTCTAAAATCGTATGCTAAACATAAGTATTGAAAACTTATAGGTTTTCTAAAAAAAAAGGAACAAGCTGTACACATAAACTTTAATTTCTCAAAGACAAACTTATTTTAAAAAGTTTTAAAATAGCCAATTTAAAGCTCCTTCAATGCTTAACAAAATGGTGCTAAGCAAAGAAATTTTAAATACATAGGGTGTCTATAAAAAAAGAGGTATTCTCTACACAAAAATCTGAATATCTCAAAAACTAACAAATTCAAAAATGTTAAAACATAGTCAATTTAAAGCACATTTAATGCTCTAAAACAAGATTTGAAATTTAAGTATTTAAAATATATATTGTTTTTTAAAAAAATGAAGAAATCTGTACACAAAAACTTGAATAACTCGAAAACTAACAAATTTTAAAATGTTATAACATGGTTATTTTAAAGCTTTTTTAATGCTCTAAAATCGTATGATGAATATAAGTATTTAAACTTATAGGTTTTCTAAATAAAAAAAGAAACTATCTGTACAAATAAAACTTAATTTCTCAAAGACAAACTTATTTTAAAATGTTTTAAAATGGCCAATTTAAAGCTCTTTTAATGCCTAACAACATGATGTCAAGCAAAAGAATTTAAAATACGTAGGGTGTCTTATAGAAAAGGATTACTTTGTACACAAAAACATTAAAAACTCGAAAACTAACAAATTCAGAAATGTTAAAACATGTTCATTTTAAAGCTATTTTATTGCTTTACACACTAACTGAAAAGTTAAGTAATTAAAATTTATAGGGTTTTTTAGAAAAAAGAAGGAATCTGTACACAAAAACTTTATTTACTCAAAAACAAGCATATTTTAAAATGCTTTAATATGTTCCTTTTTAAGCTGTTTTATTGCTCTAAAAGCGTATGCTGGACATAAGTATTTAAAACATATTGGTTTTCTAAATAAAAAAAAAAACATCTGTACACATAAATTTTAATTTTTAAAAGACCATCTTATTTTAAAATGTTTTAAAACAGCAAATTTAAAACTCTTTCAATGCCCAAGAACATGATGTCCAGCAAAGGAATTTAAAATACATAGGGTGTCTATAAAAAAAAAGTACTCTATACACAAAAACTTGAATATCTCAAAAACTAAAAAATTCAAAAATTTTAAAACATGGTTAAGATAATGCTCTTTTAATGCTCTAAAACCAGATTTAAAACTTAGGTTTTTTAAATATATAGGGTTTTTTAAAAAAAAGAATGAATCTGTACAGAAAAACTTTAATTACTCGAAAACTAACAAATATTAAAATGTTTTAACATGGTTATTTTAAAGCTTTTTTAATGCTCTAAAATCGTATGATGAACATAAGTATTTAAAGCTTATAGGTTTTCTAAATAAAAAAAGAAACTATCTGTACATATAAAACTTAATTTCTCAAAGACAAACTTATTTTAAAATGTTTTAAAATGGCCAATTTAAAGCTCTTTTAATGCCTAACAACATGATGTCAAGCAAAAGAATTTAAAATACGTAGGGTGTCTTAAAGAAAAGGATTACTTTGTACACAAAAACATTAAAAACTCGAAAACTAACAAATTCAAAAATGTTAAAACATGGTCATTTTAAAGCTCTTTTATTGCTCTACAATCAGATTTTAAACCTAAAGATTTTAAATATCTAGGGTTTTTTAAAAAAAAGAATGAATCTGTACAGAAAAACTTCAATTACACGAAACCTAACAAATTTTAAAATGTTTTAACATGGTTATTTTAAAGCTTTTTTAATGCTCTAAAATCGTATGATGAACATAAGTATTTAAAACTTATAGGTTTTCTAAATAAAAAAAGAAACTATCTGTACAAATAAAACTTAATTTCTCAAAGACAAACTTATTTTAAAATGTTTTAAAATGGCCAATTTAAAGCTCTATTAATGCCTAACAACATGATGTCAAGCAAAAGAATTTAAAATACTTAGGGTGTCTTAAAGAAAAGGATTACTTTGTACACAAAAACAATAATGACTCGAAAACTAACAAATTCAGAAATGTTAAAAGATGTTCATTTTAAAGCTATTTTAATGCTCTACACACTTACTGAAAACTTAAGTAATTAAAATTTATAGGGTTTTTTAGAAGAAAGAAGGAATCTGTACACAAAAACTTTATTTACTCAAAAACTAGCATGTTTTAAAATGCTTTAATATGTTCCTTTTTAAGCTCTTTTCTTGCTCTTAAATCGTATGCTGGACATAAGTATTTAAAACATATTGGTTTTCTAAAAAAAAAAAAATATCTGTACACATAATATTTAACTTCTCACAGACCAACTTATCTTAAAATGTTTTAAAATAGCCAATTTACAGCTCTTTCAATACCCAACAACGTGATGTCTAGCAAAAGAATTTAAAATACATAGGGTGTATAAAAGAAGGATTACTTTGTACACAAAAACTCAAAAACTAACAAATTAAAAAATGTTAATACATTGTCATTTTAAACCTCTATTAATACTCTAAAATCGTATGCTGAACATAAGTATTTAAAACATATAAGTTATCTAAAAAAAAAACAATCTGTACACATAAAATTTCATTTCTCAAAGACCAACTTATTTTAAAATGTTTTAAAATAGCCAATTTAAAGCTCTTTTAATGCCTAACAACATGATTTCAAGCAATAGAATTAAAAATACATGGGGTGTCTAAAAAAATGATAACTTTGTACAAAAAAACATTAATAATTTGAAAACTAACAAAACCAATAATGTTAAAACATTGTTATTTTAAAGCTTTTTTAATGCTTTACAACCAGATTTAAAACTTAAGTATTTAAAATATATAGGGTTTTTAAAAAGAAAGAAGGAATCTGTACACAAAAACTTCAATTACTCGAAACCTAACAAATTTTAAAATGTTATAACATGGTCATTTTGAAGCTCTTTTAATGCTCTAAAATCCTATTCTGAACATAAGTATTTAAAACATATAGCTTTTCAAAAAAAAAAAAACAATATTATCTGTACACATAAAATTTAATTTCTTAAAGACCAACTTTTTTTAAAGTGTTTTAAAATAGCCAATTTAAAGCTCTTTTAATGCCCTACAACACGATGTCAAGCAACAAGAATTTAAAATACATAGAGTGTCTAAAAAAAAAGGATTACTCTGTACACAAAAACATTAATAACTCGAAAACTTACAAATTCAAAAATGTTAAAACATGGTCATTTTAAAACTCTTTTAATGCTCTACAACCAGATTTAAAACTTAGGTTTTTTAAATATATAGGGTTTTTTAAAAAAAAGAATGAATCTGTACACAAAAACTTTACTCGAAAACTAACAAATTTTAAAATGTTTTATTATGTTTATTTTTAAGCTCTTTATATGCTTTAAAATCTTATGTTAGGCTTTAGTATTTGAAACTTATAAGTTTTCTAAAAAAAAAAAAAACCATCTGTACACATAATTTTTAATTTCTCAAAGACTAACTTATTTTAAAATGTTTTAAAATAGCCCAGTTAAAGCTCTTTCAATGCCCCACAACATGATGTCCATCAAAAGAATTTAAAATACATAGGATGTCAAAAAAAAAGGAGAACTTTGTACAAAAAAACATTAATAACTAAAAACTAACAAATTAAAAAATGTTAAAACATAGTCATTTTAAAGCTCTTTTATTGCTCTACAATCAGATTTAAAACTTAAAGTTTTTAAATATCTAGGGTTTTAAAATAAAGAATAAATCTGTACACAAAAACTTCAATTACTCGAAAACAAACATATTTTAAAATGTTATAACATGGTCATTTTAATGCTCTTTTAATGCTCTAAAATCGTATGCTGAACATAAGTATTTAAAACATATAAGTTATCTAAAAAAAAAAACCATCTGTACACATAAAATTTTACTTCTCAAAGACCAACTTATCTTAAAATGTTTTAAAATAGCAAATTTAAAGCTCTTTCAATGCCCAACAACGTGATGTCCAGCAAAAGAATTTAAAATACATAGGGTGTATAAAAGAAGGAGTACTTTGTACACAAAAACATTAATATCTCAAAAACTAACAAATTTAAAAATGTTAATACATGGTCATTTTAAACCTCTTTTAATACTCTAAAATTGTATGCTGAACATAAGTATTTAAAACATATAGGTTATCTAAAAAAAAAAAACAATCTTCACACATAAAATTTTATTTCTCAAAGACCAACTTATTTTAAAATGATTTAAAATAGCCAATTTAAAGCTCTTCCAATGCCTAACAACATGATTTTAAGCAAAAGAATTTAAAATACATAGAGTGTCTAAAAATAAGGATAACTATGTACACAAAAACATTAATAATTTAAAAACTAACAAAATCAAAAATTTTAAAACATGGTCATTTTATAGCTCTTTTAATGCTCTACAACCTGATTTAAAACCTAAATATTTAAAAAATATAGGGTTTTTAAAAAAAAAGTAGGAATCTGTACACAAAAACTTTAATTACTCGAAAACTAACAAATTTTAATATATTATTACATTGTCATTTTATAGCTTTTTTAATGCTCTAAATGTGTATGCTGAACATAAGTATTTAAAACATATAGGTTTTCTAAAAAAAAAAGAAACCATCTGTACACATAAACTTTAATTTCTCAAAGACAAACTTATTTTAAAAAGTTTTAAAATAGCCAATTTAAAGCTCCTTCAATGCTTAACAAAATGGTGCTAAGCAAAAGAATTTTAAATACATAGGGTGTCTATAAAAAAAGAGGTATTCTCTACACAAAAATCTGAATATCTCAAAAACTAACAAATTCAAAAATGTTAAAACATAGTCAATTTAAAGCACATTTAATGCTCTAAAACAAGATTTGAAATTTAAGTATTTAAAATATATATTGTTTTTTAAAAAAATGAAGAAATCTGTACACAAAAACTTGAATAACTCGAAAACTAACAAATTTTAAAATGTTATAACATGGTTATTTTAAAGCTTTTTTAATGCTCTAAAATCGTATGATGAACATAAGTATTTAAACTTATAGGTTTTCTAAATAAAAAAAGAAACTATCTGTACAAATAAAACTTAATTTCTCAAAGACAAACTTATTTTAAAATGTTTTAAAATGGCCAATTTAAAGCTCTTTTAATGCCTAACAACATGATGTCAAGCAAAAGAATTTAAAATACGTAGGGTGTCTTATAGAAAAGGATTACTTTGTACACAAAAACATTAAAAACTCGAATACTAACAAATTCAGAAATGTTAAAACATGTTCATTTTAAAGCTATTTTATTGCTTTACACACTAACTGAAAAGTTAAGTAATTAAAATTTATAGGGTTTTTTAGAAAAAGAAGGAATCTGTACACAAAAACTTTATTTACTCAAAAACAAGCATATTTTAAAATGCTTTAATATGTTCTTTTTTAAGCTGTTTTATTGCTCTAAAAGCGTATGCTGGACATAAGTATTTAAAACATATTGGTTTTCTAAATAAAAAAAAAAACATCTGTACACATAAATTTTAATTTTTAAAAGACCATCTTACTTTAAAATGTTTTAAAACAGCAAATTTAAAACTCTTTCAATGCCCAAGAACATGATGTCCAGCAAAGGAATTTAAAATACATAGGGTGTATAAAAGAAGGATTACTTTGTACACAAAAACATTAATATCTCAAAAACTAACAAATTAAAAAATGTTAATACATTGTCATTTTAAACCTCTATTAATACTCTAAAATCGTATGCTGAACATAAGTATTTAAAACTTATAGTTTTTCTAAATAAAAAAAAAAACCTCTGTACACATAAATTATAATTTCTAAAAGACCATCTCATTTTAAAATGTTTTAAAACAGCCAATTTAAAGCTCTTTCAATGCCCAACAACATGATGTCCAGCAAAGGAATTTAAAATACATAGTGCGTCTATAAAAAAAAAAGTACTCTCTACACAAAAACTTGAATATCTCAAAAACTAAAAAATTCAAAAATGTTAAAACATGGTTAAGATAATGCTCTTTTAATGCTCTACAACCAGATTTAAAAGTTAGGTTTTTTAAATATATAGGGTTTTTTAAAAAAAAGAATGAATCTGTACACAAAAACTTTAATTACTCGAAAACTAACAAATATTAAAATGTTTTAACATGGTTATTTTAAAGCTTTTTTAATGCTTTAAAATCGTATGATGAACATAAGTATTTAAAGCTTATAGGTTTTCTAAATAAAAAAAGAAACTATCTGTACAAATAAAACTTAATTTCTCAAAGACAAACTTATTTTAAACTGTTTTAAAATGGCCAATTTAAAGCTCTTTTAATGCCTAACAACATGATGTCAAGCAAAAGAATTTAAAATACGTAGGGTGTCTTAAAGAAAAGGATTACTTTGTACACAAAAACATTAAAAACTCGAAAACTAACAAATTCAAAAATGTTAAAACATGGTCATTTTAAAGCTCTTTTATTGCTCTACAATCAGATTTTAAACCTAAAGATTTTAAATATCTAGGGTTTTTTAAAAAAAAGAATGAATCTGTACAGAAAAACTTCAATTACTCGAAACCTAACAAATTTTAAAATGTTTTAACATGGTTATTTTAAAGCTTTTTTAATGCTCTAAAATCGTATGATGAACATAAGTATTTAAAACTTATAGGTTTTCTAAATAAAAAAAGAAACTATCTGTACAAATAAAACTTAATTTCTCAAAGACAAACTTATTTTAAAATGTTTTAAAATGGCCAATTTAAAGCTCTATTAATGCCTAACAACATGATGTCAAGCAAAAGAATTTAAAATACTTAGGGTGTCTTAAAGAAAAGGATTACTTTGTACACAAAAACAATAATGACTCGAAAACTAACAAATTCAGAAATGTTAAAAGATGTTCATTTTAAAGCTATTTTAATGCTCTACACACTTACTGAAAACTTAAGTAATTAAAATTTATAGGGTTTTTTAGAAGAAAGAAGGAATCTGTACACAAAAACTTTATTTACTCAAAAACTAGCATGTTTTAAAATGCTTTAATATGTTCCTTTTTAAGCTCTTTTCTTGCTCTTAAATCGTATGCTGGACATAAGTATTTAAAACATATTGGTTTTCTAAAAAAAAAAAAAATCTGTACACATAATATTTAACTTCTCACAGACCAACTTATCTTAAAATGTTTTAAAATAGCCAATTTACAGCTCTTTCAATACCCAACAACGTGATGTCTAGCAAAAGAATTTAAAATACATAGGGTGTATAAAAGAAGGATTACTTTGTACACAAAAACATTAATATCTCAAAAACTAACAAATTAAAAAATGTTAATACATTGTCATTTTAAACCTCTATTAATACTCTAAAATCGTATGCTGAACATAAGTATTTAAAACATATAAGTTATCTAAAAAAAAAAACAATCTGTACACATAAAATTTCATTTCTCAAAGACCAACTTATTTTAAAATGTTTTAAAATAGCCAATTTAAAGCTCTTTTAATGCCTAACAACATGATTTCAAGCAATAGAATTAAAAATACATGGGGTGTCTAAAAAAATGATAACTTTGTACAAAAAAACATTAATAATTTGAAAACTAACAAAACCAATAATGTTAAAACATTGTTATTTTAAAGCTTTTTTAATGCTTTACAACCAGATTTAAAACTTAAGTATTTAAAATATATAGGGTTTTTAAAAAGAAAGAAGGAATCTGTACACAAAAACTTCAATTACTCGAAACCTAACAAATTTTAAAATGTTATAACATGGTCATTTTGAAGCTCTTTTAATGCTCTAAAATCCTATTCTGAACATAAGTATTTAAAACATATAGCTTTTCAAAAAAAAAAAACAATATTATCTGTACACATAAAATTTAATTTCTTAAAGACCAACTTTTTTAAAGTGTTTTAAAATAGCCAATTTAAAGCTCTTTTGATGCCCTACAACACGATGTCAAGCAACAAGAATTTAAAATACATAGAGTGTCTAAAAAAAAAGGATTACTCTGTACACAAAAACATTAATAACTCGAAAACTTACAAATTCAAAAATGTTAAAACATGGTCATTTTAAAACTCTTTTAATGCTCTACAACCAGATTTAAAACTTAGGTTTTTTAAATATATAGGGTTTTTTAAAAAAAAGAATGAATCTGTACACAAAAACTTTAATTACTCGAAAACTAACAAATTTTAAAATGTTTTATTATGTTTATTTTTAAGCTCTTTATATGCTTTAAAATCTTATGTTAGGCTTTAGTATTTGAAACTTATAAGTTTTCTAAAAAAAAAAAAAACCATCTGTACACATAATTTTTAATTTCTCAAAGACTAACTTATTTTAAAATGTTTTAAAATAGCCCAGTTAAAGCTCTTTCAATGCCCCACAACATGATGTCCATCAAAAGAATTTAAAATACATAGGATGTCAAAAAAAAAGGAGAACTTTGTACAAAAAAACATTAATAACTAAAAAACTAACAAATTAAAAAATGTTAAAACATAGTCATTTTAATGCTCTTTTAATGCTCTAAAATCGTATGCTGAACATAAGTATTTAAAACATATAAGTTATCTAAAAAAAAAAAACCATCTGTACACATAAAATTTTACTTCTCAAAGACCAACTTATCTTAAAATGTTTTAAAATAGCAAATTTAAAGCTCTTTCAATGCCCAACAACGTGATGTCCAGCAAAAGAATTTAAAATACATAGGGTGTATAAAAGAAGGAGTACTTTGTACACAAAAACATTAATATCTCAAAAACTAACAAATTTAAAAATGTTAATACATGGTCATTTTAAACCTCTTTTAATACTCTAAAATTGTATGCTGAACATAAGTATTTAAAACATATAGGTTATCTAAAAAAAAAAAACAATCTTCACACATAAAATTTTATTTCTCAAAGACCAACTTATTTTAAAATGATTTAAAATAGCCAATTTAAAGCTCTTCCAATGCCTAACAACATGATTTTAAGCAAAAGAATTTAAAATACATAGAGTGTCTAAAAATAAGGATAACTATGTACACAAAAACATTAATAATTTAAAAACTAACAAAATCAAAAATGTTAAAACATGGTTATCTTAAAGCTCTTTTAATGCTCTACAACCTGATTTAAAACCTAAATATTTAAAAAATATAGGGTTTTTTAAAAAAAAGAAGGAATCTGTACACAAAAACTTCAATTACTCGAAAACTAACAAATTTTAAAATATTATTACATTGTCATTTTATAGCTCTTTTAATGCTCTTAAATCGTATGCTGAACATAAGTATTTAAAACAAATAGGTTTTTTTAAAAAAAAAAGAAACATGCTCTACACTTAAACTTTAATTTCTCAAAGACAAACTTTTTTTAAAATGTTTTAAAATAGCTTTTTTAAAGCTCGTTTAATGCCCAACAACATGATATCATGCAAAAGAATTTAAAATACATAGGGTGTCTAAAAAAAAAAGGATTACTCTGTTTACAAAAACATTAATAACTCGAAAACTAACAAATTCAAAAATGTTAAAACATGGTCATTTTAAAACTCTTCTAATGCTCTGCCACCAGATATAAAACTTACGTTTTTTAAATATAGGTTTTTTTAAAAAAAAGAATAAATCTGTACACAAAAACTTCAATTACTCGAAAACTAACATATTTTAAAATGTTATAACATGGTCATTTTAATGCTCTTTTAATGCTCTAAAATCGTATGCTGAACATAAGTATTTAAAACATATAAGTTTTCTAAAAAAAAAAAAACCATCTGTACACATAAAATTTAACTTCTTAAAGACCACTTATTAAAAAATAATTTATAATAGCAAATTTAAAATTCTTTCAATGCCCAACCACATGATTTCAAGCAATAGAATTTAAAATACATAGAGTGTCTAAAAAAAAGGATAACTTTGTACACAAAAATATTAATAATTTAAAAACTAACAAAATCAAAAATGTTAAACCATGGTCATTTTATAGCTCTTTTAATGCTCTACAACCTGATTTAAAACCTAAATATTTAAAAAATATAGGGTTTTTTAAAAAAAAGAAGGAATCTGTACACAAAAACTTTTTTAACTCATAAACTAGCATATTTTAAAATGTTTTAACATGTTCTTTTTTAAGCTATTTTAATGCTCTAAAATCGTATGATGAACATAAGTATTTAAAACAAATAGGTTATTTTAAAAAAAAAAGAGACATGCTCTACACTTAAACTTTAATTTCTCAAAGACAAACTTATTTTAAAATGTTTTAAAATAGCCAATTTAAAGCTCTTTCAATGCCTAACAACATGATTTCAAGCAATAGAATTTAAAATACATGGGGTGTCTAAAAAAATGATAACTTTGTACAAAAAAACATTAATATTTTGAAAACTAACAAAATCAATAATTTTAAAACATTGTTATTTTAAAGCTTTTTTAATGCTTTACAACCAGATTTAAAACTAAAGTATTTAAAATATATAGGGTTTTTAAAAAGAAAGAAGGAATCTGTACACAAAAACTTCAATTACTCGAAAACTAACAAATTTTAAAATGTTATAACATGGTCATTTTAAAGCTCTTTTAATGCTCTAAAATCCTATTCTGAACATAAGTATTTAAAACATATAGCTTTTCAAAAAAAAAAAACAATATTATCTGTACACATAAAATTGACCTTCTTAAAGCCCAACTTATTTTAAAATGTTTTAAAATAGCCAATTTAAAGCTCTTTTAATGCCCTACAACATGATGTCAAGCAAAAAGAATTTAAAATACATAGGGTGTCTAAAAAAAAAGGATTACTCTGTACACAAAAACATTAATAACTCGAAAACTTACAAATTCAAAAATGTTAAAACATGGTCATTTTAAAACTCTTTTAATGCTCTACAACCAGATTTAAAACTTAGGTTTTTAAATATATAGGGTTTTTTTAAAAAATGAAGGAATCTGTACACAAAACTTGAATTACTCGAAAACTAACAAATTTAAAATGTTATAACATGGTCGTTTTTAAGCTCTTTTTTGGCTCTATAATCGTATGCTGAAAATAAGAATTTAAAATATATACGTTTTCTAAAAAAAAAAAAATTATCTGTACACATAAATCTTAATTTCTCAAAGACCACTTATTTTAAAATGTTTGAAATGGCCAATTTAAAGCTCTTTTAATGCCTAACAACATGATGTGAAGCAAAGAATTTAAATACATAGGGTGTCTAACAAAAAAGGATTACTTTGTACACAAAAACATAATAACTCGAAAACTAACAAATTCAAAATGTTAAACATGTTCATTTTAAAGCTATTTTATTGCTCTACACACTAACTGAAAGTTAAATATTAAAATTTATAGGGTTTTTTAGAAAAAAGAAGGAATCTGTACACTAAAACTTATTTACTCAAAAACTAGCATATTTTAAAATGCTTTAATATGTTCCTTTTTAAGCTCTTTTATTGCTCTAAAATCGTTGCTGGACATAAGTATTTAAAAACATATTGGTTTTCTAAAAAAAAAAACAATCTGTACACATAAATTTAATTTCTGAAAGACAACTTATTTTAAATAATTTAAAATTGCCAATTTAAAGTTCTTTCAATGCCCAACCATGATTTCAAGCAATAGAATTTAATTATCATAGAATGTCTAAAAAAAAGGATTACTTTGTACACAAAAACATTAATAATTTAAAAACTAACTAATCAAAAATTTTAAAACATAGTCATTTTATAGCTCATTAAATGCTCTACAACCTGATTTAAAACCTAAATATTAAAAATATAGGGTTTTTAAAAAAAGAACAGGAATCTGTACACAAAACTTCAATTACTCGAAACCTAACATATTTTTAAATGTTATAACATGATGATTTTATAGCTCTTTTAAAGCTCTACAACCTGATTAAAAACCTAAATATTTAAAAAATATAGGGTTTTTTAAAAAA
>QUOH01000007.1:167961-198183 GCA_010416925.1 Polistes metricus | reverse complement strand
CTCTCTACACAAAAACCTGAATATCTCAAAAACTAAACAATTCAAAAATGTTAAAACTAGTTAATTTAAGCTATTTAAATGCTCTAAAACAAGATTTAAAACTAAGTATTTAAATAGATAAGGTTTTTAAAAAATGAAGGAATCGTACACAAAAACTTGAATTACTCGAAAACTAACAAATTTTAAAATGTTATAACATGGTCGTTTTAAAGTTCTTTTTTGGCTCTAAAATCGTATGCTGAACATAAGAATTTAAAACATATAAGTTATCTAAAAAAAAAAAAAACCATCCGTACACATAAAATTTTACTTCTGAAAGACCAACTTATTTTAAAATAATTTAAAATAGCCAATTTAAAGTTCTTTCAATGCCCAACCACATGATTTCAAGCAATAGAATTTAATATACATAGAGTGTCTAAAAAAAAGGATAACTTTGTACACAAAAACATTAAGAATTTAAAAACTAACTAAATCAAAAATTTTAAAACATGGTCATTTTATAGCTCATTAAATGCTCTACAACCTGATTTAAAACCTAAATATTTAAAAAGTATAGGGCTTTTTAAAAAAAAGTAGGAATCTGTACACAAAAACTTCAATTACTCGAAACCTAACAAATTTTAAAATGTTATAACATGGTCATTTTAAAGCTCTTTTAATGCTCTAATATCCTATTCTGAACATAAGTATTTAAAACATATAGCTTTTCTAAAAAAAAAAACAATATTATCTGTACACATAAAATTTAATTTCTTAAAGACCAACTTTTTTTAAAGTGTATTAAAATAGCCAATTTAAAGCTCTTCCAATGCCAAACAACATAATGTTAGGCAAAAGAATTTAAAATACATAGAGTGTCTAAAAAAAAGGATAACTTTGTACACAAAAACATTAATAATTTAAAAACTTACAAAATCAAAAATTTTAAAACATGGTCATTTTATAGCTCTTTTATTGCTCTACAACCTGATTTAAAACTTAAGTTTTTTAAATATCTAGGGTTTTTTAAAAAAAAGAATGAATCTGTACACAAAAACTTCAATTACTCGAAAACTAACAAACTTTTAAATGTTATAACATGGTCATTTTAAAGCTCTTTTAATGCTCTAAAATCCTGTGCTGAACATAAGTATTTAAAACATATAGCTTTTCTAAAGAAAAAACAATATTATCTGTACACATAAAATTAAACTTCTCAAAGATCAACTTATTTTAAAATGTTTTAAAATAGCCCATTTAAAGATCTTTCAATGCCCAACAACATGATGTCCAGCAAAAGAATTTAAAATACATAGGGTGTCAAAAAAGAAGGAGAACTTTGTACACAAAAAAATTAATAACTAAAAAACTAACAAATTCAAAAACGTCTAAACATGGTCATCTTAAAGCTCTTTTAATGCTCTACAACCAGATTTAAAACTTAGGTTTTTTAAATATCTAGGGTTTTAAAAAAAAAAGAATGAATCTGTACACAAAAACTTCAATTACTCGAAAACTAACAAATTTAAAAATGTTATAACATGGTCATTTTAATGCTCTTTTATTGCTCTAAAATCGTATGCTGTACATAAGTATTTAAAACATATAAGTTATCTAAAAAAAAAAAAAAACCATCGGTACACATAAAATTTAAATTCTGAAAGACCAACTTATATTAAAATAATTTAAAATAGCCAATTTAAAGTTCTTACAATGCCCAACCACATGATTTCAAGCAATAGAATATAAAGTACATAGAGTGTCAAAAAAAAGGATAAATTTGTACACAAAAACATTAATAATTTAAAAACTAACAAAATCAAAAATGTTAAAACATGGTCATTTTATAGCTCTTTTAATGCTCTACAACCTGATTTAAAACCTAAATATTTAAAAAATATAGGGTTTTTTAAAAAAAAGAATAAATCTGTACACAAAAACTTCAATTACTCGAAAACTAACAAATTCAAAAATGTTAAAACATGGTCATTTTAAAACTCTTTTATTGCTTTACAATCAGATTTAAAACTTAAAGTTTTTAAATATCTAGGGTTTTTTAAAAAAAAGTAGAAATCTGTACACAAAAACTTCAATTACCCGAAAACTAACAAATTTTAAAATGTTATAACATGGTCATTTTAAAGCTCTTTATACGCTCTAAAATCGTATGCTAGACATAAGTATTTGAAACTTAAAGGTTTTCTAAAAAAAATGAAAGTATCTGAACACATAAAAAAGAATTTCTCAAAAATTAACTTAAATTCAAATTTTTTAAAATAACCCTTTTAAAGCGCTTTTAATGCTCTACAAACTCATTTAAAACTTAAGTATTTAAAATATATAGGGTAAAAAAAAGGAATAAATCTATACTCAAAAACTTTATTTACTCGAAAACTAATAAATTTTATAATGTTATAACATGGTCATTTTAAAGCTGTTTAAATGCTCTAAAATCGTATGCTAGACATAAGTATTTGAAACTTATAGGTTTTCTAAAAAAAAAAGAAAAACGCTGTACACATAAATTATAATTTTCCAAAGACAAACTTATTTTAGAATGTTTTAAAATAGCCATTATAAATCTCTTACAATGATCAATAACATGATGTTAAGCAAAAGAATTTATAATAGATAGGGTGTCTATAAAAAAAGAAGTACTCTGTACACAAAAACTTGAATATCTAAAAAGCTAGAAAAATCTAAAATGTTATAACATGGTCATTTTAAAACTCTTTTAATGCTCTGCAACCAGATTTAGAACTTAAGTATTTAAAATATATAGTGTTTTTAAAAAAGAAAAAGTGATCTGTACACAAAAACTTTAATTACTCGAAAACTAACAAATATTAAAATATTATAACATTGTCATTTTAAAGCTCTTTTAATGCTCTAAAATCGTATGGTGAACATTAGTATTTAAAACATATAGGTTTTCAAAAAATAAAAGAAACAAGCTGTACACATAAACTTTAATTTCTCAAAGACTAACTTATTTTAAAATGTTTTAAAATAGCCATTTTAAAGCTCTTTCAATGCCTAACAACATGATTTTAGGCAAAAAAATTTAAAATACATATAGTGTCTAAAAAACAGGAGTACTTTGTACACAAAAACTTTAATAACTCGAAAACTAATAAATTCTAAAATGGTATAACATGGTCATTTTAAAGCTCTTTTATATGTCTACAACCTGATTTAAAACTTAAGTATATAAATAAATAGGGTTTTTTAAAAAGAAGAAAGAATCTGCGCACACAAACTTCAATTACTCGAAAACTAGCATATTTTAAAATGTTTTAATATGTTTAATTTTAAGCTCTTTTTATGCTCTAAAATCATATGCTAAACTTTAGTATTTAAAACTTATAGGTTTTCTAAAAAAAAAGAAACCATCTGTACAAATAATTTTTAATTTCTCAAACACCAACATATTTTAAAATGTTTTAAAATAGCCATTTTAAAGCTATTACAATGCATAACAAAATGATGTTAAGCAAAAGCATTTAAAATACAAAAGGTGTCTAAAAAAAGGGTTTACTTTGTACAAAAAAACTTTAATATTTTGAAAACTAATAAATTTTAAAATGTTATAACATGGTCATTTTAAAGCTCTTTCAATGCCAAAAAACATGATTTTAAGCAAAAGAATTTAGAAAACAAAGGGTGACTAAGAAAAAGAAGTACTTTGTACACAAAAACTATAGTAACTCGAAAACTAACAAATTCTTAAATGTTCTAACATGGTCATTTTAAAGCTTTTTTATTGATCTACCACCTGATTTAAAACTTAAGTATATAAATAAATAGGGTTTTTTAAAAAGAAGAAGGAATGTGTACACAAAAACTTCAATTATTTGAAAACAAGCATATTTTAAAATGTTTTAATTAGTTTATTTTCAAGTTGTTTATATGCTCTAAAATCTTATGTTAAACTTTAGTATTGGAAACTTATAGGTTTTATAAAAAAAAAAAAAACCATCTGTACACATAATTTTTAATTTCTCAAACACCAAAATATTTAAAAATGTTTTAAAATAGCCACTTTAAAGCTATATCAATGCATAACAAAATGATGTTAAGCAAAAGTATTTAAAATACATAGGGTGTCTAAACGGAAGAAGTACTTTGTACAAAAAAACTTTATTATCTCGAAAACTAATAAATTCTAAAATGTTATAACATGGTCATTTTAAAGTTCTTTTATTGGTCTAATATCGCATGCTAAACTTTAGTATTTGAAACTTATAGGTTTTATAAAAAAAAAGAAAAAATCTGAACACATAAATAAGAATTTCTCAAAGACTAACTTATTTTAAAATGTTTTAAAATAGCAATATTAAAGCTTTTTTAATGCCTAATAACAAGATTTTAGGCAAAAGTATTAAAAATATATAGGGTTTTTAGAAAAAAAGGAAGAATCTGTACACAAAAACTTTAATTACTCGAAAACTGACAAATTCTAAAATGTTATAACATGGTAATTTTAAAGCTCTTTTAATGCTTTACAACCAGATGTAAAACTTAAGTATATAAATAAATAGGGTTTTTTAAAAAGAAGAAAGAATCTGCGCACACAAACTTCAATTACTCGAAAACTAGCATATTTTAAAATGTTTCAATATGTTTAATTTTAAGCTCTTTTTATGCTCTAAAATCATATGCTAAACTTTAGTATTTAAAACTTATAGGTTTTCTAAAAAAAAAAAAAATATGCTGTACACATAAACTAAAATTTCTTAAAGACAAACTTATTTTAAAATTTTTTAAAATAGCCATTTTAAATCTCGTATAATTACTAACAACGTGATGTTAAGCAAAAGTAATTAAAATACAAAGGGTGTCTAAAAAAAAGAAGTACTTTGTACACAAAAACTATAGTAACTCGAAAACTAACAAATTCTAAAATGTTCTAACATAGTCATTATAAAGCGCTTTTAATGCTCTACAACCTGATTTAAAACTTAAGTATTTAAAATATATAGGGTTTTTAAAAAAAAAGAAGGATCTGTACAGAAAAACTTTAATTACTCGAAAACAAGCATATTTTAAAATGTTATTAAATGGTCATTTTAAAGCTCTTTTAATGATTTACAACCAGATTTAAAACATAAATATTTAATAAATATAGGGTTTTTAAAAAAAAAGAAGGTATCTGTACACATAAACTTTAATTACTCGAAAACAAGAATTTTTTAAAATGTTTTAACATGTTCATTTTTAGGCTCTTTATATGCTATAAAATCTTTTGCTAAACTTTAGTATTTTCAACCCTTAGGTTTTCTAAAAAATAAAGAAAATAGCTGAACACATAAATAAGAATTTCCCAAAGACTAACTTACTTTAAAATTATTTAAAATAGCCATTTTAAAGCTTTTTTAATTCCTAATAACATGATGTTAAGCAAAAGTATTTAAAATATATAGGGTTTTTAAAAAAAAATTAGGAATCTGTACACATAAACTTTAATTACTCAAAAACTTTCACATTTTAAAATGTTATAACAGTGTCATTTTAAAGCTCTTTTAATGCATAATAACATAATGTTAAGCAAAAGTTTTTGAAATACATAGGATGTCTAAAAAAGGAGGAGTACTTTGTACACAAAATCATTTATATCTCGAATACTAACAAATTTTAAAATGTTTTAAAATAGACAATTTAAAGCACTTTTAATGCCCAACAAGATGAAGTTAAGCAAAAGTTTTTGAAATACATAGTGTGTCCGTAAAAAAATAAGTACTCTGTACACTAAAACTTGAATGTATCGAAAACTTACAAATTCTCAAATTTGTTAAACTTGGTCATTTTAAAACTCTTTTAAAACTTTAAAACCAGATCTAAAACTAAAATATTTAAAAAATATAGGGTTTTTTAAAAAAAAGAAGCAATCTATACACAAAAACTTTAATTATTTGGAAACAAGCATAATTTTAAATGTTAAAACTTAGTCATTTTAAAGCTCTTTTAATGCTCTAAAATCGTATGCTGAACATAAGTATTCGAAACTTATAGGTTTTCTAAAAAAAAAAAGTAAGTTGCTGAACACATAAATAAGAAGTTCTCAAAGACTAACTTATTTTAAAATGTTTTAAAATAGACATTTTAGAGCTCTTTTAATGCTTAATAACATGATGGGAAGCAAAAGTATTTAAAATACATGTGGGTTTTTGTATTATTAAGAAGTGTAGATATGAATGTGTGAATGGTATGAGTGTGAAAGTAATTGAAAGAAATAAAAGAATGCATCCGGTCGAGACAAAGGAAGAGCGTTAGAAAGGAATGTTAGGTTATAGGTTTAAGGTTACATCATCTGAAATTGTCGCCTTTGCATAGCTACATCGAAGTCTCCCAAATGTTCTCGATAATGTGAAATACCGGAAGAGCATTTGCGCGTGGCTTGGAATGATCGGGAAGTTTCCAGGGAGATGACGAGAAAAAACGGGAGACGATGGAGGGGATGTAGGATATAAGTGGGCGCCGGGAAGGACGGTGCGTTCTGTTCTGGGTTGCGTTTTTCTGAGAGTTCAATACGATTTGAGGAGTGATAAGTGTAACGGGAGGTACGAAAGACAACGGGGAACGGCGAAGGATTACGATAGACGACGACGAGTCGGATTCGGGTGTTCCTTGCGGTTTATTTCGGGACGTGGGGAGTTACACTTCTTATTAGATTATTAGATTATTAGATTATAGATACTTACCATTTTATTTTCTTTTTACAAACATTATACCTCGTTACTTATTTTTAATAAATAATACTTTACTATTATCATTGTAAATATATATATCATCACTATACATAAAATCTTACATACATAGTGTGTATAAAAAAAAGGAGAACTTTGTACACAAAAAAAATTATTACTCGATAACTAACAAATTTTTAAATGTTATAACATGGTAATTTCAAAACTCTTTTAATGCTCTACAACCAGATTTAAAACTTAAGTATTTAAAATATATGGGATTTTTAAAAAAAAGAAAGAATCTGTACACAAAATCTTCAATTACTCGAAAACTAACAAATTCTAAAATGTTATATCCTGGTCATTTTAAAGCTCTTTTAATGCTCTACAACCAGATTTAAAACCTACATATTTAAAAAATATGGGATTTTTAAAAAAAAAGAAGGAATCTGTACACAAAAACTTCAATTACTCGAAAACAAGCATATTTTAAAATGTTTTAAAATGGTAATTTGAAAGCTCTTTTAATGCATAAGAACATGATCTTAAGCCAAAGTATTTAAAATACATAGAGTTTCTAAAAAAAAAGAAGTATTTTCTACACAAAAACTTTAATTACTCGAAAACTAACAAATTCTAAAATGTTATGACATGGTAATTTTAAAGCTCTTTTAATGCTCTACAACCAGATTTAAAACCTAAATATTTAAAAAATATAGGGTTTTTTAATAAAAAGAAAGAATCTGTACACAAAAACTTTAATTACTCTAAAATTAACAAATTCTAAAATGTTATATCATGGTCATTTTAAAGCTCTTTAAATACTCTAAAATTATATGCTGAACATAAGTATTTAAAACGAATAGGTTTTCTTAAAAAAAAAGAAAGCAGCTGTACACATAAATTATAATTTCTCAAATACTAACTAATTTTAAAATATTTTAAAATAGCCATTTTTAAGCGCTTTTAATGCTCTACAACCTGATTTAAAACTTAAATATTTAAAAAATATAGGGTTTTTAAAAAAAAAGAAGGAATCTGTACACAAAAACTTCAATTACACGAAAACAAGCATATTTTAAAATGTTTTAATATGTCCATTTTTAAGGACCTTATATGCTCTAAAATTGTATGCCTTACATAAGTATTTAAAACTTATAATTTTTAAAAAAAAAAAGAAATGAGCTGTACACATAAATTATAATTTCTCAAAGACTAACTTATTTTAAAATTTTTTAAAATAGCTATTTTAAAGCTTTCTTAATGCTTAATAACATGATGTTATGCAAAAGTATTTAAAATATATAGGGTTTTTAAAAAAAAATTAGGAATCTTTCAACAAAAATTTTAATTACTCGAAAACTTTCACATTTTAAAATGATATAACAGTGTCATTTTCAAGCTCTTTTAATGCATGACAACATAATGTTAAGCAAAAGTTTTTAAAATACATAGGATGTCTAAAAAAGAAGGAGTACTTTGTACACATAATCATTTATATCTCGAATACTAACAAATTTTAAAATGTTTCAAAATAGACAATTTAAAGCTCTTTTAATGCCTAACAAGATAAAGTTAAGCAAAAGTTTTTGAAATACATAGTGTGTCCGTAAAAAAATAAGTACTCTGTACACTAAAACTTGAATATCTCGAAAACTAACAAATTCTCAAATTTTATAAACTTGGTCATTTTAAAGCTCTTTTAATGCTTTAAAACCAGATTTAAAACAAAAACATTTAAAAAATGTAGGGTTTTTAAAAAAAAAGAAGGAATATGTACACAAAAACTTCAATTACACGGAAACAAGCATAATTTAAAATTATATAACATTGTCATTTTAAAGCTCTTTTAATGCTTTACAACCAGATTTAAAACTTAAGTATTTTAAATATATGGGGTTTTTAAAAAAAAGAATGAATCTGTACACAAAATCTTCAATTACTCGAAAACTACCAAATTCTAAAATGTTATATCATGGTCATTTTAAAGCTCTTTTACTTCTCTAAAACCTAATTTAAAACTTAAGTATTTAAAATATATAGGGTTTTTTAAAAATAATGTAGGAATCAGTACACAAAAACTTTAATTACTCGAAAACTAACAAATTTTAAAATGTTATAACATGGTCATTTTAAAGCTCTTTTAATGCTCTAAAATCCTATTTAGAACATAAGTATTTAAAACGAATAGGTTTTCTAAAAAAAAAAAAATGAACTAGCTGTACACATAAATATTAATTTCTCAAAGACTAGCTTATTTTAAAATGTTTTAAAATAGAAATTTTAAAGCGCTTTTAATGCTCTACAACATGATTTAAAACTTAAGTATTTAAAATATATAGGGTTTTTTAAAAAAAAGAAGGAATCTCTACCAAAAAACTTTAATTACTCGGAAACTTACAAATTTAAAAATAAAAAAATTTTAAAGCTCTTTAAATGCTCTAAAATCGTATGCTGAACATAAGTATTTAAAACTAATAGGTTTAAAAAAAAAAAAAAGAAAGTAGCTGTAAACATAAATTATTATTTCTCGAAAACTAACTTATTTTAAACTGTTTTAAAATAGCAATTTTAAAGCTTTTTTAATTCCTAATAACATGATGTTAAGCAAAAGTATTTAAAATATATAAGGTTTTTTAAAAAAAATCTTCAATTACTCGAAAACTAAAAAATTCTAAAATTTTATATCATGGTCATTTTAAAGTTCTTTTAATGCTCTACAACCTAATTTACAACTTAAGTATTTAAAAAATATAGGGTTTTTTAAAAAAAAGAAGGAATCTGAACACAAAAACATTAATTACTCGAAAACAAGCAAATTTTAAAATGTTATAAAATGGTGATTTTAAAGCTTTTTTAATGCATAAAAACATGATCTTAAGCAAAAGTATTTAAAATACATAGAGTGTCTAAAAAAAAAGGAGCACTTTCTACACAAAAACTTTAATAACTCAAAAACTAACAAATTCTAAAATGTTATGACATGGTAATTTTCAAGCACTTTTAATACTCTAAAACCAGATTTAAAACCTAAATATTTAAAAAATATAGGGTTTTTAAAAAAAAAGAAAGAATCTGTACAAAAAAACTTCAATTACTCGAAAACTAATAAATTTTATAATGTCATAACATGGTCATTTTAAAGCTCTTTAAATGCTCTAAAATGGTATGCTTAAAATAAGATATTAAAACTAATAGGTTTCCTAAAAAAAAAAAGAAACCATCTGTAAAAATAATTTTTAATTTCTCAAAGACCAACTTACTTTAAAATGTTGTAGAATAGCTTTTTTAAAGCACTTTTAATGCCAAACAACATGATGTTAAACAAAAGAATTTAAAATACATTTGGTGTCTAAAAAAAAGGAATACTTTGTACACAAAAACATAAAAAACTCGAAAACTAACAAATTCTAAAATGTTATATTATGGTCATTATTAAGCTTTTTTAATGCTCTACAACTAGAATAAAACTTAAACATTTAAAAAATGAAAAGTTTTTTAAAAAAAAGAAGGAATCTGTACACAAAAACTTCAATTACTCGAAAACAAGCATATTTTAAAATGTTATGAAATGGTCATTTTAAAGCTCTTTTAATGCATAAAAACATAATGTTAGGCAAAAATTATGAAATACATAGGTTGTTTAAAAAAGAAGAAGAACTTTGTACACAAAAAAATTATTAACTCGAAAACTAACATATTCTAAAATGTTATAACATGGTCATTTTAAAGCTCTTTTAATGCTCTGCAACCAGATTTTAAACTTAAATATTTAAAAAATACAGGGTTCTTAAAAAAAAAGAAGGAATCTGTACACAAAAACTTCAATTACTCGAAAACAAGCATATTTTAAAATGTTATTAAATGGTCATTTTAAAGCTCTTTTAATGATTTACAACCAGATTTAAAACTTAAATATTTCAAATATATATGGTGATGTAAAAAAAAGAAGGAATCTGCACACATAAACTTCAATTTGTCGAAAACTAGCATATTTTAAAATGTTTTTATATGTTCATTTTTAAGCTTTTTATATGCTCTAAAATCTTATGCAAAACTTTAGTACTTTAAACTTATAGGTTTTCTAAAAAAAGAAAATGAACAAGCTGTACACATAAACTTTAATTTTTCAAAGACTAACTTATATTAAAATTTTTTAAAAATCTATTTTTAAGCTCTTTTAATGCCCTACAACATGATCTTAAGCAAAAGTATTTAAAATACATAGGGTAGCTAAAAAAAAGGAGTACTTTTTACACAAAAACTATAATAACTTGAAAACTAAGAAAATCTAAAATGTAATGACATGGTCATTTTAAAGCTCTTTTAATGCTCTACAACCAAGTTTAAAACCTGAATATTTAAAAAATATAGGGTTTTAAAAAAAAAAAGGAGTCTGTACACAAAAACTTCAATTACTCGAAAACAAGAATATTTTAAATTGTTATAATATGTTCATTGTTAAGCACTTTATATGCTCTAAAATCTTATGCTAAACTTTAGTATTTGAAACTTATAGGTTGACTAAAAAAAAAAGAAAGTAGCTGTACACATAAATAAGAATTTCTCAAAGACTAACATATTTTAAAATTTCATAAAATGGCCATTTTAAAGCTTTTTTAATGCATAAAAACATAATGTTAAGCAAAAGTTTTTGAAATACATAGGGTGTGCATAAAAAAATAAGTACTCTGTAAACAAAAACTTGAATATCTCGAAAACTAACAAATTCTTAAATTTTATAAACTTGGTCATTTTAAAGCTCTTTTAATGCTCTAGAACCAGATTTGAAACTTAAATATTTAAAATATATAGGGTGTTGTAAAAAAAAAGAAAGAATCTGCACACATAAACTTCAATTTGTCGAAAACTAACATATTTTAAAATGTTTTTATATGTTCATTTTTAAGCTCTTTATATGCTCTAAAATCTTATGCATAACTTTAGTACTTGAAACTTATAGGTTTTCTAAAAAAAGAAAATGAACAAGCTGTACACATAAACTTTAATTTCTCAAAGACCAACTTATATTAAAATTTTTTAAAAAGCCATTTTTAAGCTCTTTTAATGCCCTACAACATAATCTTAAGCAAAAGTATTTAAAATACATAGGTTAGCTAAAAAAAAGGAGTACTTTTTACACAAAAACTATAATAACTCGAAAACTAAGAAATTCTAAAATGTAATGACATGGTCATTTTAAAGCTCTTTTAATGCTCTCCAACCAAGTTTAAAACCTAAATATTAAAAAATATAGGGTTTTAAAAAAAAAAAAGGAGTCTGTACACAAAAACTTCAATTACTCAAAAACAAGAATATTTTAAATTGTTATAATATGTTCATTGTTAAGCACTTTATATGCTCTAAAATCTTATGCTAAACTTTAGTATTTGAAACTTATAGGTTTACTAAAAAAAAAGAAAGTAGCAGTACACATAAATAAGAATTTCTCAAAGACTAACATATTTTAAAATTTCTAAAAATGGCCATTTTAAAGCTTTTTTATTGCTTAAAAACAAAATGTTAAGCAAAAGTTTTTGAAATATATAGGATGTGCATAAAAAAATAAGTACTCTGTAACTAAAACTTGAATATCTCGAAAACTAACAAATTCTTAAATTTTATAAACTTGGTCATTTTGAAGCTCTTTTAATGCTCTAAAATCGTATGCTGAACATAAGTATTTGAAACTTATAGGTTTTCTAAAAAAAGAAAAGTAAGTTGCTGAACACATAAATAAGAAATTCTCAAAGACAAACTTACTTTAAAATGTTTTAGAATAGCTTTTTTAAAGCACTTTTAATGCCAAACAACATGATGTTAAGCAAAAGAATTTAAAATACATTGGATGTCTAAAAAAAAGGAATACTTTGTACACAAAAACATTAAAAACTCGAAAACTAACAAATTCTGAAATGTTATATCATGGTCATTTTAAAAAATTTTTAATTCTCTACCACCAGAATAAAACTTAAATATTTAAAAAATATAGGGTTTTTAAAAAAAAAATAAAAATCTGTATACAAAAACTGCAGTTACTCGAAAACAAGCATAATTTAAAATGTTTTAATATGTCCATTTTTAAGGACTTTAAATGCTCTAAAATCGTATGCCTTACATAAGTATTTAAAACTTATAGGTTTTCTTAAAAAAAAAGAAAGAAGCTGTACACGCAAAATTATAATTTCTCAAATACTAACTAATTTTAAAAAATTTTAAAATAGCAATTTTAAAGCTTTTTTAATTCCTAATAACATGATGTTAAGCAAAAGTATTTAAAATATATAGGTTTTTTAAAAAAAAATTAGGAATCTGAACACAAAAACTTTAATTACTCGAAAACTTACAAATTTTAAAATGTTATAAATTGCTCTCTTTAAAGCTCTTTAAATGCTCTAAAATCGTATGCCAAACATAAGTATTAAAAACTTATAGGTTCTTTTAAAAAAGAAAGAAACTATCTGTAAACATAATTTTTGATTTCTCAAAGAGCAACTTATTTTAAAATGTTTTAAAATAGCCATTTTAAAGCGCTTTTAAAGCTCTACAACCTGATTTAAAACTTAAGTATTTAAAATATATGGGGTTTTTAAAAAAAAGTAGTAATCTGTACACAAAAACTTTAATTACTTGAAAACTTACAAATTTTAAAATGATATAACAGTGTCATTTTAAAGCTCTTTTAATGCATAACAACATATTTTTAAGCAAAAATTTTTGAAATACATAGGATGTCTAAAAAAGGAGGAGTACTTTATACACAAAAACATTTATATCTCGAATACTTACAAATTTTAAAATGGTTATTAATGGTCATTTTAAAGCTCTTATAATGCTCTAAAATCTTATGCTCAACATAAGTATTTAAAACATATAGGTTTTATTAAAAAAAAAAATGAACAAGCTGTACACATAAACTTTAATTTCTCAAAGACCAACTTATTTCAAAAAGTTTTAAAAAGCCATTTTAAAGCTCTTTTAATGGCCTACAACATGATTTTAAGCAAACGTATATAAAATACATAAGGTGTCTTAAAAAAAGGAGTACTTTCTACACAAGAACTTTAATAACTCGAAAACTAAGAAATTCTAAAATTTTAAAAAATCGTCATTTTAAAGCTCTTTTATGCTCCACGATCAGATTTAAAACCTAAATATTTAAAAAATATATCGTTTTTTAAAAAAAAAGAAGGAATCTCTACTCAAAAACTTTAATATAATTGAAAACATGAATATTTTAAAATGTTATAAAATGTTAATTTTAAAGCACTTTTAATGCATAACAACATGATGTTAAGAAATAATTTTTGAAATACATAGGGTTTCCAAAAAAGAATAAGAACTTTTTACAAAAAAACATTAATAACTCGAAAACTAACAAATTCTAAAATGTTATAAGCTTGGTAGTTTTAAAGCTCTTTTAATGCTCTACAACCTGATTTGAAACTTAAATATTTAAATTTATAGGGTTTTTATAAAAAAAGAACGAATTCTGTACACAAAAACTTTAATTACTCGCAAACAAGCATATTTTAAAATTTTATAAAACTGTCATTTTAAAGCTCTTTTAATGCATAACAACATGATGTTAAGCAAAAATTTTGAAATACATAGGGTGTCTAAAAAAGAAGACTAACTTTGTACACAAAAACATTTATAACGGAAAAACTAACAAATTCTAAAATGTTATAACATGGTGATGGTAAAGATCTTTTAATGCTCTACAACCTGATTTAAAACTTAAATATTTAAAAAATATAGGGTTTTTAAAAAAAAAGTAGGAATCTGTACACAAAAACTTTAATTACTCGAAAACTTACAAATTTTAAAATGTTATAACAGTGTCATTTTAAAGCTCTTTTAATGCATAACAACTTAATATTAAGCAAAAGGTTTTGAAATACATACGATTTCTAAAAAATGGGAACAACTTTGTACACCAAAACATTTATATCTCGAATACGAACAAATTTTAAGATGTTTAATAAAAGACAATTTAAAGCTCTTTTAATGCCCAACGTCATGAAGTTAAGCAAAAGTTTTTGCAATACATATGGTGTCCGTAAAAAAATAAGTACTCTGTACACTAAAACTTGAATATCTCGAAAACTAACAAATTCTAAAATGTTATAACATGGTCATTTTAAAGCTCTTTTAATGCTCTACAACCAGATCTAAAACCCAAATATTTAAAAAATATAGCGTTTTTAAACAAAAAGAAGGTATCTGTCCACAAGAACTTCAATTAATTAAAAACAAGAATATTTTAAAATGCTATAAAATATTAATTTTAAAGCACTTTTATGCATAACAACATGATGTTAAGCAAAAATTTTTGAAATAGATAGGGTGTCTATAAAAAAAGAAGTTCTCTGTACACAAAAACTTGAATATCTCGAAAACTAACAAATTTTTAAATGTTATAACATAGCCGTTTTAAAGCTTTTTTAATGCTCTACAATCTAAATGAAAACTTAAGTATCTAAAATATATAGGGTTTTTTAAAAAAAAGGAGGAATCTGTACACAAAAACTTTATTTACTCCAAAACAAGCATATTTTAAAATGTTTTAATATATAAGTTTTTAAGCTTTTTATATGCTCTAAATTCTTATGATAAACCAATGTATTTAACACTTATAGATTTTCTAAAAAAAAAAGGAAGTAGCTGTACACATAAATTAAAATTTCTCAAAGACAAACTTATTTTAAAATGTTTTAAAATAGCCATTTTAAAACTCTTTTAATGCTTAATAACATAATGTCAAGCAAAAGTATTAAAAATACATAGGGTGTCTAAAAAAATAGGAGTTCTTTGTACATAAAAACAATTATAACTCTAAAACTAACAACATATAAAACAATATAGCAAGGTCATCTTAAAGCTCGTTTAATGCTCTACAACCAGATTACAAACTTAAATATTTAAATTTATAGGGTTTTTATAAAAAAAGAACGAATTCTGTACACAAAAACTTTAATTACTCGCAAACAAGCATATTTTAAAATTTTATAAAACTGTCATTTTAAAGCTCTTTTAATGCATAACAACATGATGTTAAGCAAAAATTTTGAAATACATAGGGTGTCTAAAAAAGAAGACTAACTTTGTACACAAAAACATTTATAACGGAAAAACTAACAAATTCTAAAATGTTATAACATGGTGATGGTAAAGATCTTTTAATGCTCTACAACCTAATTTAAAACTTAAATATTTAAAAAATATAGGGTTTTTAAAAAAAAAGTAGGAATCTGTACACAAAAACTTTAATTACTCGAAAACTTACAAATTTTAAAATGTTATAACAGTGTCATTTTAAAGCTCTTTTAATGCATAACAACTTAATATTAAGCAAAAGGTTTTGAAATACATACGATTTCTAAAAAATGGGAACAACTTTGTACACCAAAACATTTATATCTCGAATACGAACAAATTTTAAGATGTTTAATAAAAGACAATTTAAAGCTCTTTTAATGCCCAACGTCATGAAGTTAAGCAAAAGTTTTTGCAATACATATGGTGTCCGTAAAAAAATAAGTACTCTGTACACTAAAACTTGAATATCTCGAAAACTAACAAATTCTAAAATGTTATAACATAGTCATTTTAAAGCTCTTTTAATGCTCTACAACCAGATCTAAAACCCAAATATTTAAAAAATATAGCGTTTTTAAACAAAAAGAAGGTATCTGTCCACAAGAACTTCAATTAATTAAAAACAAGAATATTTTAAAATGCTATAAAATGTTAATTTTAAAGCACTTTTATGCATAACAACATGATGTTAAGCAAAAATTTTTGAAATAGATAGGGTGTCTATAAAAAAAGAAGTTCTCTGTACACAAAAACTTGAATATCTCGAAAACTAACAAATTTTTAAATGTTATAACATAGCCATTTTCAAGCTTTTTTAATGCTCTACAATCTAAATGAAAACTTAAGTATCTAAAATATATAGGGTTTTTTAAAAAAAAGGAGGAATCTGTACACAAAAACTTTATTTACTCCAAAACAAGCATATTTTAAAATGTTTTAATATATAAGTTTTTAAGCTTTTTATATGCTCTAAATTCTTATGATAAACCAATGTATTTAACACTTATAGATTTTCTAAAAAAAAAAGGAAGTAGCTGTACACATAAATTAAAATTTCTCAAAGACAAACTTATTTTAAAATGTTTTAAAATAGCCATTTTAAAACTCTTTTAATGCTTAATAACATAATGTCAAGCAAAAGTATTAAAAATACATAGGGTGTCTAAAAAAATAGGAGTTCTTTGTACATAAAAACAATTATAACTCTAAAACTAACAACATATAAAACAATATAGCAAGGTCATCTTAAAGCTCGTTTAATGCTCTACAACCAGATTACAAACTTAAATATTTAAAAAATATAGAGTTTTTAAAAAAAAAGAAGGAATCTGTACACAGAAACTTAAATTACTCGAAAACCAGCATATTTTAAAATGTTATTAAATGGTCATTTTAAAGCTCTTTTAATGCCTACAACAAGATAGAAAACTTAAATAAAAAATAAATAAATAAAAAAAAAAACTTAAAAAATATAGGGTTTTTTAAAAAAAAGAAGGTATGTGTACACAAAAACTTCAATTACTCGAAAACAAGCATATTTTATAATGTTTTGATATGTTCATTTTTAAGCTCTTTATATGCTCTAAAATTGTATGCTTTACATGAGTATTTAAAACCTATAGGTTTTCTTAAAAAAAAAGAAAGGAGCTGTACACATAAATTATAATTTCTTAAAGACTAACTAATTTTAAAATGTTTTAAAATAGCCATTTTAACACTATTCTTACCAGGACCGTTTAAATGACCGTTTTTAAATTTTCATTTGGAATTTCCTACATTCAACGTATGTGATTCGCCTTTAAACTTTACCACTTTTCCTCATATATATGTATGATATATTTTTCAATATTCACTTATTTTTCTATTGTTTATTTTCCGAGAAAAATTTGTAGTCTGTCTTACCTACCACGACCGGTCATTTGACCGGTAGTACGATTTATACATTTATGAAAGAGTTTCTCTCTAAGACTCAATGCCAAAACTATAAAGTCGTTACAAACGAAAGGTAATGTAGTTATGACACATTTTATCCGATAAGTGCCTTCCAGAAAATGGTTTACGGCACTTCCAAGTGTTTACAGTTCTCACTCGACTATCGGGCTAGCGGTGTTTATTTGCTTGATTGATATCCGATACGGTCAAGATCCTCGAATGTTCTACGCCATCTCATCTACTATGACGTAAAATAAATAAACTTGTAACTGAAGGAAGTGTATAGACGTCTTCTCACGAATTCAAATCAGTATAGTCTTGCGACACGAACAGAGTACATCGAACGTGAAAGTCACAAAGAGCATACTTGGCAGTCTTTTATTATTATTTTGTAATATTTTATATCGTATTACGTGTTATAAGTGCCATTTTCAAAATAGTGAACAAGACTAACAATACTTCGCAGTAAGTTTCACATTTTATCTTTTATTCTTTTTTTATCTATTTTGATTTACATTTTCATATTTTAGTTTTTATTTTTGTAGAATATTTGTCCCCAAAATGGCAAGACGTTTGAGGAGTGCGAATTATAAGAGAGAAATATGCGAAATATTAGAGAGAATAAATGATATCGATGCAGAATGTTCTGAAGATGATCAGGAAATTCTGGATATGGAAAATAACAATACGGAAAATTATGATTTACTTGAAACAGATTCGAACACCGATGAGAACGAAGAGAATATTTCGAACGTACGTAGACGACGAAAGAGAAGGAGATTCTTAGTTAGTTCCGATAGTGAGAATGAGGAAGAAGTAAGCGAAATTGCGATGGACGGAACTGTTTGGCACGAAGTAAAAATAGGGTCTAATCCTGGAAGAGCACCTGGTCATAATATTTTTAGGGAAACAACGGGCCCGACTGGGTACAGTAAACGTAATATTATGAAAGGCGAAGTTAGGACGGCATTTTCTGTGATAATTGATAAGAATATAATCGAACTTATAAGAAAGTGCACAGAGGCAGAGGCATTTAGAGTGTTGGGATATAAATGGGAACTATCTACTGCAAAGTTATATGCATTTTTTGCAATTCTGTATGCACGCGGCGCATATGAGGCTAAGAATATAGATATAGCACTTCTATGGAACAAAAAGTGGGGCCCGCCTTTTTTCTCAAGTACTATGAGTAGACATGACTTTACGGAGATTATGAGATTTATTCGATTTGACGACAGAAATCAACGAAACCAACGGTTACAAACCGATAAATTTGCTATGATTTCCGAAGTTTGGTACAAGTTTATTGACAACAGTCAGAATTGTTATAAACCAGGACCATATATTACTATTGACGAACAATTGTTTCCAACGAAAGAAAGGTGTAGATTTACTCAATATATGCCCAATAAACCGGACAAATTTGGTATAAAATTCTGGTTAGCATCCGATGTGCGTAGCAAATATATAATAAACGGCTTTCCATATTTGGGAAAAGATGAAAGTAGAGAACCCTCAGTTCCTCTTGGAGAGTTTGTCACTATGAAATTAGCAAAACCGTATGTAGGATGTGGAAGAAATATAACCACGGACAACTTTTTTACAAGCCTACCTTTAGCAACAAAACTTTAAGCAAAAAAACTACGATTGTTGGGACAATTAGAGCAAATAGAAAAGAGCTACCAAGACTGGCAAAACTGAAAAATGACGACATGGCACTTTTTTCAACCAAACTCTATCGCTCAAATAATTGTATGTTGACAGTTTACAAAGCCAAACCAAGAAAGAAAGTTCTAATTCTCAGTTCAATGAACAACTCCGTACAAATTGAAAAAAATGACACCCGAACACCGGAGACAATTCAATTATATAATTGCACCAAGTTTGGCGTAGATGTGACCGACCAAATGGCCAGAAATTAATCGGTAAAATCTAAATCTCAGGGATGGCCTTTGCAAGTATTTTTTAATATCTTGGATTTAGCCGGGATAAATGCATGGGTGTTATATAAAGAAACTACGGGAGGAGAAATTACAAGACAGGAATTTCTATTTCAATTGGCAGAAGAACTTGCAATCGAATACAAACAAGAGCTCGGCAAAAAAAATCAACCAATACCCATCGCAAGTACAAGTACAGGTTCTCGTGAACGGAAAACATGTCAGATAAGGTATTGTAAAGATAATAAGACGAACAAAATCTGTCTAAAATGTAAAAAGTACGTATGCGGAAAATGTACAGTTGAGAAGCCCATTTGTAAAAAATGCGACGAAAACGAATAAAATGTAGATTATGTACTCTTGAATAAAAGAAAATATATTTTTATACTGGTAGGCTGGCCATTGGTCTGCATTCAATATTGAAAAATATAAGTTGTGAAAGACCGGTCACTTGACCAGCCGCGGTAGGAATAGGTATACGTGAAGTGTCGGTAGGAATAGTGTTAAAGCGCTTTTAATGCTCAACAACCTGATTTAAAACTTAAGTATTTAAAATATATAGAAGTTTTTTTAAAAAAAAAAAGGATTCTGTACACAAAAACTTTATTTACTCGAAAACTAATAAATTTTATAATGCTATAACATTGTCATTTTAAAGCTCTTTAAATGCTCTAAAATCGTATGCTAAACATAAGTATTTACAACTTATAGGTTTTCTTAAAAAAAAAAGAAAGGAGCTGTACACATAAAATATAATTTCTCAAAGACTAACTAATTTTAAAATGTTTTAAAATAGCCATTTTAAAGCGCTTTTAATGCTCTACAACCTGATTTAAAACTTAAGTATTTAAAATATATAGAAGTTTTTTAAAAAAAGAAGGATTCTGTACACAAAAACTTTATTTACTCGAAAACTTACAAATTTTAAAATGTTATAAATTGGTAATTTTAAAGCTCTTTAAATACTCTAAAATCGTATGCTGCACACAAGTATTTAAAACTTATAGGTTTTTTTTAAAAAAAAAGAAACCTTCTGTACACATAATTTTTAATTTCTCAAAGACCAACTTATTTTAAAATGTTTTAAAATAGCTATTTTAAAGCTCTTTCAATGCCCAACAACATGAAGTTAAGCAAAAGTTTTTGAAATACATATAGTGTCCGTAAAAAAATAAGTACTCTGTACACTAAAACATGAATGTCTTGAAAACTCACAAATTCTAAAATGTTATAACATGGTCATTTTAAAGCTCTTTTAATGCTCTACAACCTGATTTAAAACTTAAGTATTTAAAATATATAGGGTTTTTAAAAAAAAACGAAGGAATCTGTACACAAAAACTTTATTTACTCGACAAATAATAGATTTTATAATGTTATAAAATGGTTATTTTAAAGCTCTTTAAATGCTCTAAAATCGTATGCTGAACATAAGTATTTAAAACCTATAGGTTTTTTAAAAAAAAAAGAAACCATCTGTACACATAATTTTTAATTTCCCAAAGACCAACTTATTTAAAAATTTTTTAAAATAGCCATTTTAATGCTCTTTTAATGGCCTACCACATGATCTTAAGCAAAAGTATTTAAAATACATAGTGTGTCTAAAAAAAAGGATTACTTTCTGCACAAAATCTTTAATAACTCGAAAACTAACAAATTCTAAAATGTTATAAAATAATAATTTTTAAACACTTTTAATGCTCTACAACCTGATTTAAAACTTAAATATTTAAAAAATATAGGGTTTTTAAAAAAAAAGTACGAAATATGTACACAAAAACTTTAATTAGTCGCAAACAAGCATATTTTGAAATTTTATAAAACTGTCATTTTAAAGCTCTTTTAATGCATAACAACGTGATGTTAAGCAAAAATTTTGATATACATAGGGTGTCTAAAAAAGAAGAATATCTTTGTACTCAAAAACATTAATAACTGAAAAACTAACAAATTTTAAAATGTTATAACAGTGTCATTTTATAGCTCTTTTAATGCATATCAACATAATGTTAAGCAAATTTTTTGATATACATTGGATTTCTAAAAAAAGAGGAGGACTTTGTACACCAAAACATTTATATCTCGAATACTAACAAATTTTAAGATGTTTCAAAACAGACAATTTAAAGCTCTTTTAACCCCCAACAACATGAAGTTAGGCAAAAGTTTTTGAAATACATATGGTGTCCGTAAAAAAATAAGTACTCTGTACACTAAAGTTTAAATATCTCGAAAACTAACAAATTCTCAAATTTTTTAAACTTGGTCATTTTAAAGCTTATTTAATGATTTAAAACCAGATATAAAACTAAAATATTTAAAAAATATAGGGTTTTAAAAAAAAAAGGAGGTATCTTTACACAAAAACTTCAGTTCCTCCAAAACAACCATATTTTAAAATGTTTTAATATGTTCATTTTTAATTCTTTATATGCGCTAAAATCTTATGCTAAACTTTAGTATTTAAAACTTATAGGTTTTCTAAAAAAAAAGAAAGTAGCTGAACACATAAATAAGAATTTCTCAAAGACTAACATATTTTAAAGTTTTTTAAAATAGCCATTTTAAAGCTTTTTTAATGCCTTATAAAATGATGTTAAACAAAATTATTTTAAATATATAGGGTGTCTAAAAAAAAAGAAGGACTTTGTACACAAAAACTGTAATAACTCGAAAACTAACAAATTCAAAAATGTTATAACATATTCATTTTAAAGGGCTTTTAATGCTCTACAACCTGATTTAAATTTTAAGTATTTTAAATATATATAAGGTTTTTTAAAAAAAAAGAAGGAATCTGTACACAAAAACTTTATTTACTCGACAAATAATAAATTTTATAATGTTATAAAATTGTTATTTTAAAGCTCTTTAAATGCTTTAAAATCGTATGCTGAACATAAGTATTTAAAACATATAGGTTTTCTAAAAAAAAAATGAATAAGCTGTACACATAAGCTTTAATTTCTCAAAGACCAACTTATCTTAAAATGTGTTAAAAAGCAATTTTAAAGCTCTTTTAATAGCCTCCAACATGATCTTAAGCAAAAGTATTTAAAATACATAAGGTGTCTAAAAAAAAGAAGTACTTTCTACACAAAAACTTTATTAACTCGAAAACTAAGAAATTCTAAAATGTTATAACGTAGTGATTTTAAAGCTCTTTTAATGCTCTACAACCTGATTTAAAATTTAAATATTTAAATAATATAGGGTTTTTAAAAAAACTGTAGGAATCTGTACACAAAAACTTCAATTACTCGAAAACAAGCATAATTTAAAATGTTTTAATATGTTCATTTTTAAGCTCTTTATATGCGCTAAAATCTTATGCTAAACTTTAGTATTTAAAACTTATAGGTTTTCTAAAAAAAAATGAAAGTAGCTGATCACATAAATAAGAATTTCGCAAAGACTAACATATTTTATAGTTTTTTAAAATAGCTATTTTAATGCTTTTTTAATGCCTAATAAAATGATGTTAAGCAAAATTATTTAAAATATATAAGGTGTCTAAAAAAAAAGAAGTACTTCGTACACAAAAACTATAGTACCTCGAAAACTAACAAATTCAAAAATGTTACAACATGGTCATTTTAAAGGGCTTTTAATGCTCTACAACCTGATTTAAAACTTAAGTATTTAAAATATATATAGGGTTTTTTAAAAAGAAAGTAGGAATATGTACACAAAAACTTCAATTATTTGAAAACTAACAAATTTTAAGATGTTAAAACATGGTCATTTTAAAGCACTCCTAATGCACTAAAATCGTATGCTGAACATAAGTATTTAAAACATATAGGTTTTCCGAAAAGAAAAATGAACAAGCTGTACACATAAACTTTAATTTCTCAAAGACCAACTTATTTTAAAATGTTTTAAAATAGCTATATTAATGCTCTTTTAATGCCCAACAAAAAGATCTTAAGCAAAAGAATTTAAAATTCATAGGTTGTCTAAATAAAAGGATTACTTTCTTCACAAAATCTTTAATAACTCGAAAACTAACAAATTCTAAAATGTTGTAACATAGTAATTTTAAAACACTTTAAATGCTCTACAACCAGATATTAAACTTAAGTATTAAAATTTATAGGGTTTTTAAAAAAAAAGAACGAAATCTGTACACAGAAACTTTAATTACTCGCAAACAAGCATATTTTAATATTTTATAAAACTGTCATTTTAAAGCTCTATGAATGCATAACAACGTGATGTTAAGCAAAAATTTTTGAAATCCATATGGTGTCCGTAAAAAAATAAGTACTCTGTAAACTAAAACTTGAATTTCTCGAAAACTAACAAATAATCAAATTTTATAAACTTGGTCATTTTAAAGCTCATTTAATGCTTTAAAATCAGATTTAAAAGAAAAATATTTAGAAAATATTTGGTTTTTAAAAAAAAAGAAGGAATCTGTACACAAAAACTTCAATTACTCGAAAACAAGCATATTTTAAAATGTTTTAATACGTTCATTTTTAAGCTCTTTATATGCGCTAAATCATTATGCTAAACTTTAGTATTTAAAACTTATTGGTATTCTAAAAAAAAAGAAAGTAGCTGAACACATAAATAAGAATATCTCAAAGACTAACATATTTTAAAGTTTTTTAAAATAGCCATTTTAAAGCTTTTTTAATGCCCTATAAAATGATGTTAAACAAAATTATTTAAAATATATAAGGTGTCTAAAAAAAAAGAAGTACTTCGTACACAAAAACTATAATACCTCGAAAACTAACAAATTCAAAAATGTTATAACATGGTCATTTTAAAGATCTTTTAATGCTCTACATCCTGATTTAAAACTTAAGTATTTAAAATATAAATAGGGTTTTTTAAAAAAAAAGTAGGAATCTGTACACAAATACTTCAATTACTCGAAAACTAACAAATTTTAAAATGTTAAAACATGGTCATTTTAAAGCTCTTTTAATGCACTAAAATCGTATGCTGAACATAAGTATTTAAAACATATAGGTTTTCCGAAAAGAAAAATGAACAAGCTGTACACATAAACTTTAATTTCTCAAAGACCAACTTATTTTAAAATGTTTTAAAATAGCAATATTAATGCTCTTTTAATGCCCAACAAAATGATCTTAAGCAAAAGAATTTAAAATACATAGGTTGTCTAAATAAAAGGATTACTTTCTTCACAAAATCTTTAATAACTCGAAAATTAACAAATTCTAAAATGTTGTAACATAGTAATTTTAAAACACTTTAAATGCTCTACAACCAGATATTAAACTTAAGTATTTAAATTTATAGGGTTTATAAAAAAAAAGTACGAAATCTGTACACAAAAACTTTAATTAGTCGCAAACAAGCATATTTTGAAATTTTATAAAACTGTCATTTTAAAGCTCTTTTAATGCATAACAACATGATGTTAAGCAAAAATTTTGATATACATAGGGTGTCTAAAAAAGAAGAATATCTTTGTACTCAAAAACATTAATAACTGAAAAACTAACAAATTTTAAAATGTTATAACAGTGTCATTTTATAGCTCTTTTAATGCATAACAACAAAATGTTAAGCAAAAGGTTTTAAAATACATAGGGTTTCTAAAAAAGGAGGAGTACTTTGTACACCAAAACATTTATATCTCGAATACTAACAAATTTTAAGATGTTTCAAAATAGACAATTTAAAGCTCTTTTAATGCCCAACAACATGAAGTTAAGCAAAAGTTTTTGAAATAAATATTGTGTCCGTAAAAAAATAAGTACTTTGTACACTAAAACTTGAATATCTCGAAAACTAACAAATTTTTAAATTTTATAAACTTGGTCATTTTAAAGCTCATTTAAGGGGTTATACGCAGTTAGGATTTTCAAAAAATCGATTTTTTTTTTTTTTCATTTTCGGAATGTACATATATTTAAGTATATTCTCTGAAAATTTCAAATCGATCCGACAAATATTCTTCACTTCATGTAAGCTGCAAACAAAAATTTTTAACTATGTGTAAACGTCTCTTTGAAACTTTAAACGCGTTTTTCTCAAATCGGTATTTTCAAAGTCGGTGATCTCGATTTCTAAGAAATAACTCAACCGATTTGTCCTTTATTCTTACACAATATTCTTAGATATATTCCTCGGGTATTGACGAGATAAATAAGATTTGGATAAATTATTATTATTTTCTTTTTACAATTCAAAGCGAAAATTTTAGTCAAAAACAACAACTTTTTTTCAAATAGACGCTATTTTGTCAAAAAACAAAATTTTTAATATTCCTCTCGTTAATACCTGCATTAATCTATCTTTTAAAAGAATCCACCATATTTTTTTATTTTGGTTAATCCAAACCACCAAAATGGAGATCACCGCCAAACGTCTTTTTTTAGAGGACGTTCAGGAAATCATCTACAGGAGCAGTGCAGATTAATATTTTTACAGAATCGACGCGATATTGTATTCTCAAAAGTTCACTCTATTTGAATTACCAACAATTTTGTTTAAGAAATAAAAACTGTTTCTAGAAAAAATTCATTAAAATACGTCTTTTTCGAGCCTTGCAACTGCGTATAACCCCTTAAAGCTTTAAAACCAGATTTAAAACTAAAATATTTAAAAAATGTAGGATTTTTAAAAAAAAAGAAGGAATCTTTACACAAAAACTTCAATTACTCGAAAAGAAGCATATTTTAAAATGTTTTATTTTGTTCATTTTTAAGCTCTTTATATGCGCTAAAATCTAATGCTAAACTTTAGTATTTAATACCTATAGGTTTCCTAAAAAATAAGAAAGTAGCTGAACACATAAATAAGAATTTCTCAAAAGACTAACATATTTTAAAGTTTTTTTAAATAGCCATTTTAAAGCTTTTTTAATGCCTAATAAAATGATGTTAAGCAAAAGTATTTAAAATATATAAGGTGTCTAAAAAAAAGAAGTACTTTGTACACAAAAACTATAATACCTCAAAAACTAACAAATTCAAAAATGTTATAAAATGGTCATTTTAAAGGGCTTTTAAACCTCTACAACCTGATTTAAGACTTAAGTATTTAAAATATATATAGGGTTTTTTAAAAAAAAAGAAGTTATCTGTACACGAAAACTTCAATTACTGGAAACCTAACGAATTTTAAAATGGTAAAACATGGTCATTTTAAAGCTCTTTTAAGGCTTTAAAATCCTATTCTGAGCATAAGTATTTAAAACGTATAGGTTTTCTAAAAAAAAAATGAACAAGCTGAACACATGAACTTTATTTTCTCAAAGAGCAACTTATATTAAAATGTTTTAAAAAGCCATTTTAAAGCATTTTTAATTGCCTACAACATGATATTAAGCAAAAATATTTAAAATACATAGGGTGTCTAACAAAAAAGGATTACTTTCTACACAAAATCTATAATAACTTGAATACTAACAAATTCTAAAATGTTATAACATAGTAGTTTTAAAACACTTTTAATGCTATACAATTAGATTAAAAACTTGAATATTTAAATTTATAGGGTTTTTTAAAAAAAAGAACGAAATCTGTACACAAAATCTTCAATTACTCGCAAACAAGCATATTTTAAAATTTTATATAACTGTCATTTTAAAGCTTTTTTAATGCATAACAAAATGATGTTAGGCAAAAATTTTAAAATACATAGGGTGTCTAAAAAAGAAGGAGAATTTTTAAACATAAACATTAATAACTAGAAAACTAACAAATTATAAAATGATATAACATAGTAATTTTAAAGCTTTTTTAATGCTCTACAACCTGATATAAAACTTAAATATTTAAAATAAATAGGGTTTTTTAAAAAATAAAAAGGAATCTGTACACAAAAACTTAATTTACTCAAAAACTAATAAATTTTATAATGTTATAACATACTCATTTTAAAGCTCTTTAAATGCTCTAAAATCGTATGCGGAATATAAGTTTTTAAAACTTATAGTTTTTTAAAAAAAAAAAGAAACTATCTGTACACATAATTTTTAATTTCGCAAAGACCACCTCATTTTAAAATGTTTTAAAATAGCTATTTTAAAGCTCTATCAATGCCTAAAAACATTTTGTTTAGCAAAAGAATTTAAAATACATAGGGTGTCTAAAAAAAAGGAGTACTTAGTACACAAAAACATTAATAACTCGAAAACTAAGAAATTCTAAAATGTTATAACATGGTCTTTTTAAACCTCTTTTAATGCTCTACATACAGATTTAAAACCAAAATATTTAAAAAATATAGCGTTCTTAAAAAAAAAGAAGGAATCTGTACACAAAAACTTCAATTACTCGAAAACTAACAAATTTTAAATTGTTAAAACATGGTCATTTTAAAGCTCTTTTAATGCTCTAAAATCGTATGCTGAACATAAGTATTTAAAACATATAGGTTTTCTAAAAAAAAAATGAAGAAGCTGAACACATAAACTTTAATTATCAAAGTCCTACTTATATTAAAATGTTTTAAAAAGCAATTTTAAAGCATTTTTACTTGCCTACAACATGTTTTTAAGCAAAAATATTTAAAATACATAGGGTGTCTAACAAATATGTTACTTTCTACACAAAATCTTTAATAACTCGAAAACTAACAAATTCTAAAATGGTATAACATAGTAATTTTGAAACACTTTTAATGCTATACAATTAGATTAAAAACTTAAATATTTAAATTTATAGGGTTTTAAAAAAAAAAAGAACGAAATCTGTACACAAAAACTTCAATTTCTCGCAAACAAGCATATTTTAAGATTTTATAGAACTGTAATTTTAAAGCTTTTTTAATGCATAATAACATGATTTTAAGCAAAAATTTTGAAATACATAGGGTGTCTAAAAAAGATAGAGAATTTTTACACAAAAACATTAATAACTCGAAAAATAACAAATTCTAAAATGTTATAACATGGTAATTTTAAAGCTCTTTTAATGCTCTACAACCTGCTTTAAAACTTAAGTATTTTAAATAAATAGATAGGGTTTTATAAAAAAAAAGAAGGAATCTGTACATAAAAACTTTAATTACTCGTAAACTAATAAATTTTATAACATTATAACAGTGTCATTTTAAAGCTCTTTTAATGCATGACACCATAATGTTAAGCAAAAGTTTTTCAAATACATAGGATTTCTAAAAAAGGAGGAGTACTTTGTACACCAAAAAATTTATATCTCGAATACTAACAAATTTTAAGATGTTTCAAAATATACAATTTAATGCTCTTTTAATGCCTAACAACATGAAGTTAAGCAAAAGTTTTTGAAATACATATGGTGTCTGTAAAAAAATAAGAACTCTGTACACTAAAATTCGAATATCTCGAAAACTAACAAATTCTTAAATTTCATAAACTTGGTCATTTTAAAGCACATTTAATGCTTTAAAACCAGATTTAAAACTAAAAAATATAAAAAACATAGGGTTCTTATAAAAAAAATGTATTTGTACATAAAAACTTCAATTACTGGAAAACAAGAATATTTTAAAATGTTTTAATATGTTCATTTTTAAGCTCTTTATATGTGCTAAAATCTTATGCTAAACTTTAGTATTTAAAACTTATAGGTTTTCTAAAAAAAAAAGAAAGTAGCTGATAACATAAATAGGAATTTCTCAAAGGCTAACATATTTTAAAGTTTTTTAAAATAGCCATTTTGAAGCTTTTTTAATGCCTAATAAAATGATGTTAAGCAAAAATATTTAAAATATGTAGGGTGTCTAAAAAAAAGAAGTACTTTCTACACAAAATCTTTAATAACTCAAAAACTAAGAAATTCTAAAATGTTATAACATGGTAGATTTAAAGCTTTTTTAATGCTATACGACCTGATTTAAAACTTAAGTATTTAAAATATATAGGGTTTTTTTAAAAAAAAAAGGAAGGATCTGGACACAAAAACTTTATTTACTCTAAAAATAATAATTTTTATAATGTTATAAAATGGTCATTTTAAAGCTCTTTAAATGCTCTAAAATCGTATGCTGATCATAAGTATTTAAAACTTATAGGTTTTTTAAAAAAAAAAGAAACCATCTGTACACATAGTTTTTAATTTTTCAAGGACCAACTTATTTTAAAATGTTTTAAAATAGCTATTTTAATGCTCTTTTAATGCCCAACAACATGATGTTAAGCAAAAGAATTTAAATTACATAGGGTGTCTTATAATAAATGAGTACTTTGTTCACAAAAACATTAATAGCTCGAAAACTAACAAATTCTAAAATGTTATAAAATAGACAAAACACTATAAAATAGTAAAATACACAAAAACTTTGATCCTTGAAACAAGCATATTTTATAATGTTTTAAAATGTTCATTTTTTAGTTCTTTATATGCTCTAAATATATGCTAAAATTAGTATTAAAACGTATAGGTTTTCTAAAAGAAAAAATGAACAAGCTGTACACATAAACTTTAATTTCTCAAAGACCAACTTATTTTAAAATGTTTTAAAAAGCAATTTTTAAAGCTTTTTTAATGGCCTGCTTCATGATCTTAAGCAAAAGTATTTAATATACATAGGGTGTTTAAAAAAATGGAGTACTTTTCTACACAAAAACTTGAATAAACTCGAAAACTAACAAATTCTAAATT
>QUOH01000007.1:135548-166758 GCA_010416925.1 Polistes metricus | reverse complement strand
TTAATAACTCGAAAATTAACAATTCTAAAATGTTGTAACATAGTAATTTTAAAACACTTTAAATGCTCTACAACCAGATATTAAACTTAAGTATTTAAATTTATAGGGTTTATAAAAAAAAAGTACGAAATCTGTACACAAAACTTTAATTAGTCGCAAACAAGCATATTTTGAAATTTTATAAAACTGTCATTTTAAAGCTCTTTTAATGCATAACAACATGATGTTAAGCAAAATTTTGATATACATGGGTGTCTAAAAAAGGAGGAATCTGTACTCAAAAACATTAATAACTGAAAAACTAACAAATTTTAAAATGTTATAACAGTGTCATTTTATAGCTCTTTTAATGCATAACAACAAAATGTTAAGCAAAAGGTTTTAAAATACATAGGGTTTTCTAAAAAAGGAGGAGTACTTTGCTACACCAAAACATTTATATCTCGAATACTAACAAATTTTAAGATGTTTCAAAATAGACAATTTAAAGCTCTTTTAATGCCCAACAACATGAAGTTAAGCAAAAGTTTTGAAATAAATATTGTGTCCGTAAAAAATAAGTACTTTGTACACTAAAACTTGAATATCTCGAAACTAACAAATTTTTAAATTTTATAAACTTGGTCATTTTAAAGCTCATTTAAGGGGTTATACGCAGTTAGGATTTTCAAAAAATCGATTTTTTTTTTTTTTTCATTTTCGGAATGTACATATATTTAAGTATATTCTCTGAAAATTTCAAATCGATCCGACAAATATTCTTCACTTCATGTAAGCTGCAAACAAAAAATTTTTAACTATGTTGTAAAACGTCTCTTTGAAACTTTAAACGCGTTTTTCTCAAATCGGTATTTTCAAAGTCGGTGATCTCGATTTCTAAGAAATAACTCAACCGATTTGTCCTTTATTCTTACACAATATTCTTAGATATATTCCTCGGGTATTGACGAGAGAAATAAGATTTGGATAAATTATTATTATTTTCTTTTTACAATTCAAAGCGAAAATTTTAGTCAAAAACAACAACTTTTTTCAAATAGACGCTATTTTGTCAAAAAACAAAATTTTTAATATTCCTCTCGTTAATACCTGCATTAATCTATCTTTTAAAAGAATCCACCATATTTTTTTATTTTGGTTAATCCAAACCACCAAAATGGAGATCACCGCCAAACGTCTTTTTTTAGAGGACGTTCAGGAAATCATCTACAGGAGCAGTGCAGATTAATATTTTCACAGAATCGACGCGATATTGTATTCTCAAAAGTTCACTCTATTTGAATTACCAACAATTTTGTTTAAGAAATAAAAACTGTTTCTAGAAAAAATTCATTAAAATACGTCTTTTTCGAGCCTCGCAACTGCGTATAACCCCTTAAAGCTTTAAACCAGATTTAAAACTAAAATATTTAAAAAATGTAGGATTTTAAAAAAAAAGAAGGAATCTTTACACAAAAACTTCAATTACTCGAAAAGAAGCATATTTTAAAATTTTTTATTTTGTTCATTTTTAAGCTCTTTATATGCGCTAAAATCTAATGCTAAACTTTAGTATTTAATACCTATAGGTTTCCTAAAAATAAGAAAGTAGCTGAACACATAATAAGAATTTCTCAAAAGACTAACATATTTTAAAGTTTTTTTAAATAGCCATTTAAAGCTTTTTTAATGCCTAATAAAATGATGTTAAGCAAAAGTATTTAAAATATATAAGGTGTCTAAAAAAAAGAAGTACTTTGTACACAAAAACTATAATACCTCAAAAACTAACAATTCAAAATGTTCTAAAATGGTCATTTTAAAGGGCTTTTAACCTCTACAACCTGATTTAAGACTAAGTATTTAAAATATATATAGGGTTTTAAAAAAAAAAGAAGTTATCTGTACACGAAAACTTCAATTACTGGAAACCTAACGAATTTTAAAATGGTAAAACATGGTCATTTTAAAGCTCTTTTAAGGCTTTAAAATCCTATTCTGAGCATAAGTATTTAAAACGTATAGGTTTTCTAAAAAAAAAATGAACAAGCTGAACACATGAACTTTATTTTCTCAAAGAGCAACTTATATTAAAATGTTTTAAAAAGCCATTTTAAAGCATTTTTAATTGCCTACAACATGATATTAAGCAAAAATATTTAAAATACATAGGGTGTCTAACAAAAAAGGATTACTTTCTACACAAAATCTATAATAACTTGAATACTAACAAATTCTAAAATGTTATAACATAGTAGTTTTAAAACACTTTTAATGCTATACAATTAGATTAAAAACTTGAATATTTAAATTTATAGGGTTTTTTAAAAAAAAGAACGAAATCTGTACACAAAATCTTCAATTACTCGCAAACAAGCATATTTTAAAATTTTATATAACTGTCATTTTAAAGCTTTTTTAATGCATAACAAAATGATGTTAGGCAAAAATTTTAAAATACATAGGGTGTCTAAAAAAGAAGGAGAATTTTTAAACATAAACATTAATAACTAGAAAACTAACAAATTATAAAATGATATAACATAGTAATTTTAAAGCTTTTTTAATGCTCTACAACCTGATATAAAACTTAAATATTTAAAATAAATAGGGTTTTTTAAAAAATAAAAAGGAATCTGTACACAAAAACTTAATTTACTCAAAAACTAATAAATTTTATAATGTTATAACATACTCATTTTAAAGCTCTTTAAATGCTCTAAAATCGTATGCGGAATATAAGTTTTTAAAACTTATAGTTTTTTAAAAAAAAAAAGAAACTATCTGTACACATAATTTTTAATTTCGCAAAGACCACCTCATTTTAAAATGTTTTAAAATAGCTATTTTAAAGCTCTATCAATGCCTAAAAACATTTTGTTGAGCAAAAGAATTTAAAATACATAGGGTGTCTAAAAAAAAGGAGTACTTAGTACACAAAAACATTAATAACTCGAAAACTAAGAAATTCTAAAATGTTATAACATGGTCTTTTTAAACCTCTTTTAATGCTCTACATACAGATTTAAAACCTAAATATTTAAAAAATATAGCGTTCTTAAAAAAAAAGAAGGAATCTGTACACAAAAACTTCAATTACTCGAAAACTAACAAATTTTAAATTGTTAAAACATGGTCATTTTAAAGCTCTTTTAATGCTCTAAAATCGTATGCTGAACATAAGTATTTAAAACATATAGGTTTTCTAAAAAAAAAATGAAGAAGCTGAACACATAAACTTTAATTATCAAAGTCCTACTTATATTAAAATGTTTTAAAAAGCAATTTTAAAGCATTTTTACTTGCCTACAACATGTTTTTAAGCAAAAATATTTAAAATACATAGGGTGTCTAACAAAAATGTTACTTTCTACACAAAATCTTTAATAACTCGAAAACTAACAAATTCTAAAATGGTATAACATAGTAATTTTGAAACACTTTTAATGCTATACAATTAGATTAAAAACTTAAATATTTAAATTTATAGGGTTTTAAAAAAAAAAGAACGAAAACTGTACACAAAAACTTCAATTTCTCGCAAACAAGCATATTTTAAGATTTTATGGAACTGTCATTTTAAAGCTTTTTTAATGCATAACAACATGATTTTAAGCAAAAATTTTGAAATACATAGGGTGTCTAAAAAAGATAGAGAATTTTTACACAAAAACATTAATAACTCGAAAAATAACAAATTCTAAAATGTTATAACATGGTAATTTTAAAGCTCTTTTAATGCTCTACAAACTGCTTTAAAACTTAAGTATTTTAAATAAATAGATAGGGTTTTATAAAAAAAAAGAAGGAATCTGTACATAAAAACTTTAATTACTCGTAAACTAATAAATTTTATAATATTATAACAGTGTCATTTTAAAGCTCTTTTAATGCATGACACCATAATGTTAAGCAAAAGTTTTTCAAATACATAGGATTTCTAAAAAAGAGGAGTACTTTGTACACCAAAAAATTTATATCTCGAATACTAACAAATTTTAAGATGTTTCAAAATATACAATTTAATGCTCTTTTAATGCCTAACAACATGAAGTTAAGCAAAAGTTTTTGAAATACATATGGTGTCTGTAAAAAAATAAGTACTCTGTACACTAAAATTCGAATATCTCGAAAACTAACAAATTCTTAAATTTCATAAACTTGGTCATTTTAAAGCACATTTAATGCTTTAAAACCAGATTTAAAACTAAAATATATAAAAAACATAGGGTTCTTATAAAAAAAATGTATTTGTACACAAAAACTTCAATTCCTGGAAAACAAGAATATTTTAAAATGTTTTAATATGTTCATTTTTAAGCTCTTTATATGTGCTAAAATCTTATGCTAAACTTTAGTATTTAAAACTTATAGGTTTTCTAAAAAAAAAAGAAAGTAGCTGATAACATAAATAGGAATTTCTCAAAGGCTAACATATTTTAAAGTTTTTAAAATAGCCATTTTGAAGCTTTTTTAATGCCTAATAAAATGATGTTAAGCAAAAATATTTAAAATATGTAGGGTGTCTAAAAAAAAGAAGTACTTTCTACACAAAATCTTTAATAACTCAAAAACTAAGAAATTCTAAATGTTATAACATGGTAGATTTAAAGCTTTTTTAATGCTATACGACCTGATTTAAAACTTAAGTATTTAAAATATATAGGGTTTTTTTAAAAAAAAAAGGAAGGATCTGGACACAAAAACTTTATTTACTCTAAAAATAATAATTTTTATAATGTTATAAAATGGTCATTTTAAAGCTCTTTAAATGCTCTAAAATCGTATGCTGATCATAAGTATTTAAAACTTATAGGTTTTTTAAAAAAAAAAGAAACCATCTGTACACATAGTTTTTAATTTTTCAAGGACCAACTTATTTTAAAATGTTTTAAAATAGCTATTTTAATGCTCTTTTAATGCCCAACAACATGATGTTAAGCAAAAGAATTTAAATTACATAGGGTGTCTTATAATAAATGAGTACTTTGTTCACAAAAACATTAATAGCTCGAAAACTAACAAATTCTAAAATGTTATAAAATAGACAAAACACTATAAAATAGTAAAATACACAAAAACTTTGATCACTTGAAAACAAGCATATTTTAAAATGTTTTAAAATGTTCATTTTTTAGTTCTTTATATGCTCTAAAATCTTATGCTAAACTTTAGTATTTAAAACGTATAGGTTTTCTAAAAGAAAAAATGAACAAGCTGTACACATAAACTTTAATTTCTCAAAGACCAACTTATTTTAAAATGTTTTAAAAAGCAATTTTAAAGCTTTTTTAATGGCCTGCTTCATGATCTTAAGCAAAAGTATTTAATATACATAGGGTGTTTAAAAAAATGGAGTACTTTTTACACAAAAACTTTAATAACTCGAAAACTAATAAATTTTATAATGCTATAACATGGTCATTTTAAAGCTCTTTAAATGCTCTTAAATCCTATGCTGAACATAAGTATTTAAAACTTATAGGTTTTTTTTAAAAAAAAAGAATCAATCTGTACACATAAATATTAATTTCGCTAAGCCCAACTTATTATAAATGTTTCAAAATAGCTATTATAAAGCTCTAATTATGCCCAAAAACATGATGTTTAGCAAAAGAATTTAAAATACATAGGGTGTCTAATAAAAAAGAAGTACTTTGTACACAAAAACTTTAATAACTCGAAAACTAAGAAATTCTGAAATGTTATAACATTGTCATTTTAAAGCGCTTTTAATGCACTACAACTTGATTTAAAACTTAAGTACTTAAAATATATGGGGTTTTTTTATAAAAAAAGTAGGAATCTGTACACATAAACTTTATTTACTTGAAAAATAATAAATTTTATAATGTTATAAAATGGTCGTTTTAAAGCTCTTCAAATGCTCTAAAATCGTATGCTGAACATAAGTACTTAAAACATATAGATTTTCTAAAATAAAAAAATGAACAAGCTGTACACATAAACTTTAATTTCTCAAAGACCAACTTATTTTAAAATGTTTTAAAATAGCTATTATAAAGCTCTATCAATGCCCAAAAACATGATGTGAAGCAAAAGAATTTAAAATACATAGGGTGTCTAATAAAAAAGGAGTACTTTGTACACTTAAACTTTAATAACTCGAAAACTAAGAAATTCTAAAATGTTATAAAATGGTCATTTTAAAGCGCTTTTAATGCTCTACAACCTGATTTAAAACTTAAGTACTTAAAATATATGGGGTTTTTTTTATAAAAAAAGTAGGAATCTGTACACATAAACTTTATTTACTTGAAAAATAATAAATTTTATAATGTTATAAAATAGTCGTTTTAAAGCTCTTTAAATGCTCTAAAATCGTATGATAACATAAGTATTTAAAACTTATAGGTTTTTTTAAAAAAAAAGAAAACATCTGTACACATAATTTTTGATTTCTCAAAGACAAACTTATTTTAGAATGTTTTAAAATAGCTATTTTAATGCTCTTTTAATGCCCAACAACATGATGTTAAGCAAAAGAATTTAAATTACATATGGTGTCTTATAAAAAATCAGTACTTTGTTCAACAAAACATTAATAACTCGAAAACTAACAAATTCTAAAATGTTATAAAATAGTCAAAACACTATAAAATAGTAAAATACACAAATCTTCCATTACTCGAAAACAAGCATATTTTAAAATGTTTTAACATGTTCATTTTTTAGTTATTTATATGCTCTTAAATCTTATGCTAAACTTTAGTATTTAAAACGTATTGGTTTTCTCAAAAAAAAAATGAACTAGCTGTACACATAAACTTTTATTTCTCAAAGACCAACATATTTTAAAATGTTTTAAAAAGCAATTTTAAAGCTTTTTTAATGGCCTACAACATGATCTTAGGCAAAAGTATTTAATATACATAGGGTGTCTAAAAAAAAAGGAAAACTTTCTACACAAAAACTTTAATAACTCGAAAACTAAGAAATTCTAAAATGTTATAACATTGTCATTTTAAAGCGCTTTTAATGCTCTACAACCTGATTTAAAATTTAAGTACTTAAAATATATGGGGTTTTTTTTATAAAAAAAGTAGGAATCTGTACACATAAACTTTATTTACTTGAAAAATAATAAATTTTATAATGTTATAAAATGGTCGTTTTAAAGCTCTTTAAATGCTCTAAAATCGTATGCTGAATATAAGTATTTAAAACTTATAGGTTTTTTAAAAAAAAAAGAAACCATCTGTACACATAATTTTTAATTTCTCAAAGACCAACTTATTTTAAAATGTTTTAAAATAGCAATTTTAAAGCTTTTTTAAAGGCCTAAAACATAATCTTAAGAAAAAGTATTTAATATACATAGGGTGTGTAAAAAAAAAGGAGAACTTTCTACACAAAAACTTTTATAACTCGAAAACTAACAAATTCTAAATTGTTATAACATGGTAATTTAAAGCTCTTTTAATGCTCTAAAACCTGATTTAAAACTTAAGTATTTAAAATATATATAGGGTTTTTTAAAAAAAAAGAAGGAATCTGTACACAGAGACTTCAATTACCCGAAAACTAACAAATTTTAAAATGTTAAAACATAGTCATTTTAAAGCTCTTTAAATGCTCTAAAATCGTATGCTGAACATAAGTACTTAAAACATATAGATTTTCTAAAAAAAAAAATGAACAAGCTGTACACATAAACTTTAATTTCTCAAAGACCAACTTATTTTAAAATGTTTTAAAATAGCTATTATAAAGCTCTATCAATGACCAAAAACATGATGTGAAGCAAGAGAATTTAAAATACATAGGGTGTCTTATAAAAAAGGAGTACTTTGTACACAAAAACTTTAATAACTCGAAAACTAAGAAATTCTGAAATGTTATAAAATGGTCATTTTAAAGCGCTTTTAATGCTCTACAACCTGATTTAAAACTTAAGTACTTAAAATATATGGGGTTTTTTTTATAAAAAAAGTAGGAATCTGTACACATAAACTTTATTTACTTGAAAAATAATAAATTTTATAATGTTATAAAATGGTCGTTTTAAAGCTCTTTAAATGCTCTAAAATCGTATGCTAAACATAAGTATTTAAAACTTATAGGTTTTTTTAAAAAAAAAGAAAACATCTGTACACATAATTTTTGATTTCTCAAAGACAAACTTATTTTAGAATGTTTTAAAATAGCTATTTTAATGCTCTTTTAATGCCCAACAACATGATGTTAAGCAAAAGAATTTAAATTACATATGGTGTCTTATAAAAAATTAGTACTTTGTTCAACAAAACATTAATAACTCGAAAACTAACAAATTCTAAAATGTTATAAAATAGTCAAAACACTATAAAATAGTAAAATACACAAATCTTCCATTACTCGAAAACAAGCATATTTTAAAATTTTTAACATGTTCATTTTTTAGTTATTTATATGCTCTAAAATCTTATGCTAAACTTTAGTATTTAAAACGTATTGGTTTTCTCAAAAAAAAAATGAAGAAGCTGTACACATAAACTTTTATTTCTCAAAGATCAACATATTTTAAAATGTTTTAAAAGGCAATTTTAAAGCTTTTTTAATGGCCTACAACATGATCTTAGGCAAAAGTATTTAATATACATAGGGTGTGTAAAAAAAAAGGAGAACTTTCTACACAAAAACTTTTATAACTCGAAAACTAACAAATTCTAAATTGTTATAACATGGTAATTTAAAGCTCTTTTAATGCTCTATAAACTGATTTAAAACTTAAGTATTTAAAATATATAGCGTTTTTAAAAAAAATGAAGAAATCTGTACACAAAAACTTCAATTACTCGAAAACAAACAAATTTTAAAATGTTAAATCATGGTCATTTTAAAGCTATTTTAATGCTTTAAAATCGTATGCTGAACATAAGTACTTAAAACATATAGGTTTTCTAAAAAAAAAAATAAACAAGCTGTACACATAAACTTTAATTTCTCAAAGACCAACTTATTTTAAAATGTTTTAAAATAGCTATTATAAAGCTCTATCAATGCCCAAAAACATGATGTGAAGCAAAAGAATTTAAAATACATAGGGTGTCTAATAAAAAAGGAGTACTTTGTACTCAAAAACTTTAATAACTCGAAAACTAAGAAATTCTAAAATGTTATAAAATGGTCATTTTAAAGCGCTTTTAATGCTCTACAACCTGATTTAAAACTTAAGTACTTAAAATATATGGGGTTTTTTTTATAAAAAAAGTAGGAATCTGTACACATAAACTTTATTTACTTGAAAAATAATAAATTTTATAATGTTATAAAATGGTCATTTTAAAGCTCTTTAAATGCTCTAAAATCGTATGCTGAACATAAGTATTTAAAACTTATAGGTTTTTTAAAAAAAAAAGAAACCATCTGTACACATAATTTTTAATTTCTCAAAGACCAACTTATTTTAAAATGTTTTAAAATAGCTATTTTAATGCTCTTTTAATGCCCAACAACATGATGTTAAGCAAAAGAATTTAAGTTACATAAGGGTCTTATAAAAAATTAGTACTTTGTTCAACAAAACATTAATAACTCGAAAACTAACAAATTCTAAAATGTTATAAAATAGTCAAAACACTATAAAATAGTTAAATACACAAATCTTTAATTACTCGAAAACAAGCATATTTTAAATGTTTTAACATGTTCATTTTTTAGTTCTTTATATGCTCTAAAATCTTATGCTAAACTTTAGTATTTAAAACGTATTGGTTTTCTCAAAAAAAAAATGAACAAGCTGTACACATAAACTTTTATTTCTCAAAGACCAACTTATTTTAAAATGTTTTAAAATAGCAATTTTAAAGCTTTTTTAATGGCCTAAAACATGATCTTAAGAAAAAGTATTTAATATACATAGGGTGCCAAAAAAAAAAGGAGTACTTTGTACACAAAAACTTTAATAACTCGAAAACTAACAAATTCTAAATTGTTATAACATGGTAATTTAAAGCTCTTTTAATGCTCTATAAACTCATTTAAAACTTAAGTATTTAAAATATATAGCGTTTTTAAAAAAATTGAAGTAATCTGTACACAAAAACTTCAATTACTCGAAAACTAACAAATTTTAAAATGTTAAAACATGGTCATTTTAAAGCTATTTTAATGCTTTAAAATCGTATGCTAAGCATAAGTATTTAAAACGCCTAGGTTCCCAAAAAAAAAAATGAACATGCTGAACAAATAAACTTTAATTTCTCAAACTCCAACTTATATTAAAATGTTTTAAAAAGCCATTTTAAAGCATTTTTAATTGCCTACAACATGATCTTAAGCAAAAATATTTAAAATACATAGGGTGTCTAACAAAAAAGGATTACTTTCTACACAATATCTTTAATAACTCGAAAACTAACAAATTCTAAAATGTTATAACATAGTAATTTTAAAACACTTTTAATGCTATACAACTAAATTTAAAACCTAAATATTAAAATTTATAGGGTTTTTTTAAAAAAAAAGAACGAAATCTGTACACAAAAACTACAATTACTCGCAAACAAGCATATTTTAAAATGTTATAAAATGGTCATTTTAAAGCTCTTTTAATGCATAACAATATGATGTTAAGCAAAAATTTAGAAATACATAGGGTGTCTAAAAAGAACAAGAAACTTTCTACACAAAACTTTAATAACTCGAAAACTAAGAAATTCTAAAATGTTATAACATGGTAGATTTAAAGCTCTTTTAATGCTTTACAACCTGATTTAAAATTTAAGTATTAAAAATATATAGGGTTTTTTAAAAAAAAGAAGACATCTGTACACAAAAACTTTAATAACTCGAAACTAAGAAATTCTAAAATGTTATAACATGGTAGATTTAAAGCTCTTTTAATGCTTTACAACCTGATTAAAAACTTAAGTATTAAAATATATAGGGTTTTTTTAAAAAAAGAAGGAATCTGTACACAAAAATTTCAATTACTCGAAAACTAACAAATTTTAAAATGTTAAAACACGGTCATTTTAAAGCTATTTTAATGCATTAAAATCGTATGCTGAGTATAAGTATTTAAAACGTATAGGTTTTTTTAAAAGAAAAGAAACCTTCTTTACGCAATATTTTTAATTTCTTAAAGACCAACTTGTTTTTAAATGTTTTAAAATAGCTATTTTAAAGCTCTATCAATGCCCAAAAACATGATGTGAAGCAAAAGAATTTAAAATACATAGGGTGTCTAATAAAAATTGAGTACTTTGTACACAAAAACTTTAATAACTCGAAAACTAAGAAATTCTAAAATGTTATAAAATGGTCATTTTAAAGCGCTTTTAATGCTCTACAACCTGATTTAAAACTTAAGTACTTAAAATATATAGGGTTTTTTTATAAAAAAAGAAGGAATCTGTACCCAAAAACTTTATTTACTGGAAAAATAATAAATTTTATAATGTTATAAAATAGTCATTTTAAAGCTCTTTAAATGCTTTAAAATCGTATGCTGAACATAAGTATTTAAAACTTATAGGTTTTTTAAAAAAAAAAGAAACCATCTGTACACATAATTTTTAATTTCTCAAAGACCAACTTATTTTAAAATGTTTTAAAATAGCAATTTTACAGCTTGTTTAATGGCCTACAACATGATCTTAGGCAAAAGTATTTAATATACATAGGGTGTGTAAAAAAAAAGGAGAACTTTCTACACAAAAACTTTTATAACTCGAAAACTAACATATTCTAAATTGTTATAACATGGTAATTTTAAAGCTCTTTTAATGCTCTATAAACTGATTTAAAATTTAAGTATTTAAAATATATAGCGTTTTTAAAAAAATTGAAGTAATCTGTACACAAAAACTTCAATTACTCGAAAACTAACAAATTTTAAAATGTTAAAACATAGTCATTCTAAAGCTATTTTAATGCTTTAAAATCGTATGCTGAGCATAAGTATTTAAAACGCCTAGGTTCTCTAAAAAAAAAATGAACATGCTGAACAAATAAACTTTAATTTCTCAAAGTCCAACTTATATTAAAATTTTTTAAAAAGCCATTTTAAAGCATTTTTAATTGCCTACAACATAATCTTAAGCAAAAATATTTAAAATACATAGGGTGTGTAAAAAAAAAGGAGAACTTTCTACACAAAAACTTTTATAACTCGAAAACTAACAAATTCTAAATTGTTATAACATGGTAATTTTAAAGCTCTTTTAATGCTCTAAAACCTGATTTAAAACTTAAGTTTTTAAAATATATATAGGGTTTTTTATAAAAAAAGAAGGAATCTGTACACAAAAACTTCAATTACCCGAAAACTAACAAATTTTAAAATGTTAAGACATGGTCATTTTAAAGCTCTTTTAATGCTCTAAATTCCTATGCTGAACATAAGTACTTAAACATATAGGTTTCTAAAAAAAAAAAATGAACAAGCTGTACACATAAACTTTAATTTCTCAAAGACCAACTTGTTTTAAAATGTTTTAAAATAGCTATTTTAAAGCTCTATCAATGCCCAAAAACATGATGTGAAGCAAAAGAATTTAAAATACATAGGGGTGTCTAATAAAAAAGGAGTACTTTGTACACAAAAACTTTAATAACTCGAAAACTAACAAATTCTAAATTGTTATAACATGGTAATTTAAAGCTCTTTTAATGCTCTATAAACTGATTTAAAACTTAAGTATTTAAAATATATAGCGTTTTTAAAAAAATTGAAGTAATCTGTACACAAAAACTTTAATTACTCGAAAACTAACAAATTTTAAAATGTTAAAACATAGTCATTTTAAAGCTATTTTAATGCTCTAAAATCGTATGCTGAACATAAGTATTTAAAACTTATAGGTTTTTTAAAAAAAAAAGAAACCATCTGTACACATAATTTTTAATTTCTCAAACACCAACTTATTTTAAAATGTTTTAAAATAGCAATTTTACAGCTTTTTTAATGGCCTACAACATGATCTTAGGCAAAAGTATTTAATATACATAGGGTGTGTAAAAAAAAAGGAGAACTTTCTACACAAAAACTTTTATATCTCGAAAACTAACATATTCTAAATTGTTATAACATGGTAATTTTAAAGCTCTTTTAATGCTCTATAAACTGATTTAAAACTTAAGTATTTAAAATATATAGCGTTTTTAAAAAAATTGAAGTAATCTGTACACAAAAACTTCAATTACTCGAAAACTAACAAATTTTAAAATGTTAAAACATAGTCATTTTAAAGCTATTTTAATGCTTTAAAATCGTATGCTGAGCATAAGTATTTAAAACGCCTAGGTTCTCTAAAAAAAAAATGAACATGCTGAACAAATAAACTTTAATTTCTCAAAGTCCAACTTATATTAAAATTTTTTAAAAAGCCATTTTAAAGCATTTTTAATTGCCTACAACATGATCTTAAGCAAAAATATTTAAAATACATAGGGTGTCTAACAAAAAAGGATTACTTTCTACACAAAATCTTTAATATCTCGAAAACTAACAAATTCTAAAATGTTATAACATAGTAATTTTAAAACACTTTTAATGCTATACAACTAAATTTAAAACCTAAATATTAAAACTTATAGGGTTTTTAAAAAAAAAAGAACGAAATCTGTACACAAAAACTTCAATTACTCGCAAACAAGCATATTTTAAAATGTTATAAAATGGTCATTTTAAAGCTCTTTTAATGCATAACAACATGATGTTAAGCAAAAATTTAGAAATACATAGGGTGTCTTAAAAAGAAGAAGAACTTTCTACACAAAAACTTTAATAACTCGAAAACTAAGAAATTCTAAAATGTTATAGCATGGTAGATTAAAACCTCTTTTAATGCTTTACAACCTGATTTAAAATTTAAGTATTAAAAATATATAGGGTTTTTTTAAAAAAAAAGAAGGAATCTGTACACAAAAACTTTAATAACTCGAAAACTAAGAAATTCTAAAATGTTATAACATGGTAGATTTAAAGCTCTTTTAATGCTTTACAACCTGATTAAAAACTTAAGTATTAAAAATATATAGGGTTTTTTTTAAAAAAAAGAAGGAATCTGTACACAAAAACTTCAATTACTCGAAAACTAACAAATTGTAAAATGTTAAAACACGGTCATTTTAAATCTATTTTAATGCATTAAAATCGTATGCTGAGTATAAGTATTTAAAACGTACAGGTTTTTTTAAAAGAAAAGAAACCTTCTTTACGCAAAATTTTTAATTTCTTAAAGACCAACTTATTTTAAAGTGTTTTAAAATAGCTATTTTAATGCTCTTTTAATGCCCAACAACATGATGTTAAGCAAAAAAATTTAAATTATATAGGGAGTCTTATAAAAAATGAGTACTTTGTTCACAAAAACATTAATAACTCGAAAACTAACAAATTCTAAAATGTTATAAAAAGGTCATTTTAAAGCGCTTTTAATGCTCTACAACCTGATTTAAAACTTAAGTACTTAAAATATATAGGGTTTTTTTAAAAAAAAGAAGGAATCTATACACAAAAACTTCTATTACTCGAAAACTAAAAAATTTTAAAATGTTAAAACATTGTCATTTTAATATTATTTATATGCTTTAAAATCGTATGCTAAGCATAAGTATTTTAAACGTATAGGTTTTCTAAAAAAAAAATGAACAAGCTGAACAAATAAACTTTAATTTCTCAAAGTCCCACTTATATTAAAATGTTTTAAAAAGCCATTTTAAAGCATTTTTAATTCCCTACAACATGATCTTAAGCAAAAATATTTAAAATACATATGGTGTCTAACAAAAAAGGATTAATTTCTACACAAAATCTTTAATAACTCGAAAACTAACAAATTCTAAAATATTATAGCATGGTCATTTTATAGCTATATTAATGCTCTACAACCAGAATTAGAACCTAAATATTTAAATTTATAGGGTTTTTTAAAAAAAAGAAGGAATCTGTACACAAAAACTTAAATTACTCGCAAACAAGCATATTTTAAAATGTTATAAAATGGTCATTTTAAAGCTCTTTTGATGCCTAACAAAATGAAGTTAAGCAAAGGTTTTTAAAATAAATATGGTTTTCGTAAAAAAATAAGTACTCTGTACACTAAAACTTGAATATCTCGAAAACTAACAAATTCTCAAATTTTATAAACTTGGTCATTTACAAGCACATTTAATGCTTTAAAACCAGATTTAAAACTAAAATATTTAAAAAATATAGGGTTTATAAAAAAAAAGAAGGAGTCTGTACACAAAAACTTCAATTACTCGAAAACAAGCATATTTTAAAATGTTTTAATATGTTCATTTTTAAGCTCTTTATATGCGCTAAAATCTTATGCTAAATTTTAGTATTTAAAACTTGTAGGTTTTCTAAAAAAAAAAGAAAGTAGCTGAACACATAAATAAGAATTTCTCAAAGACTAACATATATTAAAGATCTTAAAATAGCCATTTTAAAGCTTTTTTAATGCCTAATAAAATGATGTTAAACAAAAGTATTTAAAATATATAGGGTGTCTAAAAAAAAAGAAGTACTTTATAAACAAAAACTTTTATAACTCAAAAACTAATAAATTTTATAATGCTATGACATGGTCATTTTAAAGCTTTTTAAATGCTCTTAAATCGTATGCTGAACATAAGTATTTAAAACTTATAGGTTTTTTAAAAAAAAAGAATCAATCCGAACACATAAATTTTAATTTCGCAAAGACCAACTTATTTTAAAATGTTTTAAAATAGCTATTATAAAGCTATTACAATGCCCAAAAACATGATGTTTAGCAAAAGAATTTAAAATACATACGGTGTCTAATAAAAAAGCAGTACTTTGTACACAAAAACTTTAATAACTCGAAAACTAAGAAATTCTAAAATGTTATAACATGGTCATTTTACAGCGCTTGTAATGCTCTAAGACCTGATTTAAAACTTAAGTATTTAAAATATATAGGGTTTTTTAAAAAAAAGAAGGAATCTGTACACATAAACTTCAATTACTCGAAAACTTACAAATTTTAAAATGTTAAAACATGGTCATTTTAAAGCTATTTTAATGCTTAAAAATCGTATGCTGAGTATAAGTATTTAAAACGTATTGGTTTTTTAAAAAAAAAAGAAACCGTCTGTACACATAATTTTTATTTTCTTAAAGACCAACTTATTTTAAAATGTTTTAAAACAGCTATTTTGATGCTCTTTTAATGCCCAACAACATGATGTTAAGCAAAAGAATTTAAATTACATAGGGTGTCTTATAAAAAATGAGTACTTTGTTCACATAAACATTAATAACTCGAAAACTAACAAATTCTATAATGTTATAACATGGTCATTTTAAAGAGCTTTTAATGCTCTACAACCTGATTTAAAACTTAAGTATTTAAAATATATAGGGTTTTTTAAAAAAAAAAAAGAAGGAATCTGTACACAAAAACTTTATTTACTCGAAAAATAATAAAATTTATAATGTTATAAAATGGTCATTTTAAAGCTCTTTAAATGCTCTAAAATCATATGCTGAAAATAAATATTTAAAACTTATAGGTTTTCTAAAAAAAAAAATGAACAAGCTGTACACATAAACTTTAATTTCTTAAAGACCAACTTATTTTAAAATGTTTTAAAAAGCAATTTTAAAGCTTTTTTAATGGCCTACAACATAATCTTAAGAAAAAGTATTTAATATACATAGGGTGTCTAAAAAAAAGGAGTACTTTGTATACAAAAACTTTAATAACTCGAAAACTAACAAATTCTTAATTTTTATAACATGGTAATTTTAAAGCTCTTTTAATGCTCTACAACCTGATTTAAAACTCAAGAATTTAAAATATATATAGGGTTTTTTAAAAAAAAAGAAATAATCTGTACACAAAACCTTTATTTACTCGACAAATAATAAATTTTATGATGTTATAAAATTGTTATTTTAAAGCTCCTTAAATGCTCTAAAATCGTATGCTGAATATAAGTATTTAAAACTTATAGGTTTTTTAAAAAAAAAAGAAACCATCTGTACACCTAATTTTTAATTTCTCAAAGACCAACTTATTTTAAAATGTTTTAAAATAGTTATTTTAATGCTCTTTTAATGCCCAACAACATGATGTTAAGCAAAAGAATTTAAATTACATAGGGAGTCTTATAAAAAATGAGTACTTTGTTCACATAAACATTATTAACTCGAAAACTAACAAAATCTAAAATGTTATAACATGGTCATGTTAAAGCGCTTTTAATGCTCTACAACCTTAATTAAAACTTAAGTAATTAAAATATATTGGGTTTTTTAAAAAAAAAGAAGGAATCTGTACACAAAAACTTCAATTACTCGAAAACAAGCATATTTTAAAATGTTTTAATATGTTCATTTTTAAGCTCTTTATATGCGCTAAAATCTTATGCTAAATTTTAGTATTTAAAACATATAGGTTTTCTAAAAAAAAAAGAAAATAGCTGAATACATAAATAAGAATTTCTCAAAGACTAACATATATTAAAGTTTCTTAAAATAGCTATTTTAAAGCTTTTTTAATGCCTAATAGAATGATGTTAAGCAAAAGCATTTAAAATATATAGGGTGTCTAATAAAAAAGGAGTACTTTGTACTCAAAAACTTTAATAAATCGAAAACTAAGAAATTCTAAAATGTTATAACATGGTCATTTTAAAGCGCTTTTAATGCTCTACAACCTGATTTAAAACTTAAGTACTTAAAATATATAGGGTTTTTTTTATAAAAAAAGAAGGAATCTGTACACAAAAACTTTATTTACTCGAAAAATAATAAATTTTATAATGTTATAAAATGGTCGTTTTAAAGCTCTTTAAATGCTCTAAAATCGTATGCTGAACATAAGTATTTAAAACTTATAGGTTTTTTAAAAAAAAAAGAAACCATCTGTACACATAATTTTTAATTTCTCAAAGACAAACTTATTTTAAAATGTTTTAAAATAGCAATTTTAAAGCTTTTTTAAAGGCCTAAAACATGATCTTAAGAAAAAGTATTTAATATACATAGGGTGTGTAAAAAAAAAGGAGAACTTTCTACACAAAAACTTTTATAACTCGAAAACTAACAAATTCTAAATTGTTATAACATGGTAATTTTAAAGCTCTTTTAATGCTCTAAAACCTGATTTAAAACTTAAGTATTTAAAATATATATAGGGTTTTTTAAAAAAAAAGAAGGAATCTGTACACAGAGACTTCAATCACCCGAAAACTAACAAATTTTAAAATGTTAAAACATAGTCATTTTAAAGCTCTTTAAATGCTCTAAAATCGTATGCTGAACATAAGTACTTAAAACATATAGATTTTCTAAAAAAAAAAATGAACAAGCTGTACACATAAACTTTAATTTCTCAAAGACCAACTTATTTTAAAATGTTTTAAAATAGCTATTATAAAGCTTTTTTAATGGCCTAAAACATGATCTTAAGAAAAAGTATTTAATATACATAGGGTGCCAAAAAAAAAAGGAGTACTTTGTACACAAAAACTTTATTAACTCGAAAACTAACAAATTCTAAATTGTTATAACATGGTAATTTAAAGCTCTTTTAATGCTCTATAAACTGATTTAAAACTTAAGTATTTAAAATATATAGCGTTTTTAAAAAAAATGAAGAAATCTGTACACAAAAACTTCAATTACTCGAAAACAAACAAATTTTAAAATGTTAAATCATGGTCATTTTAAAGCTATTTTAATGCTTTAAAATCGTATGCTGAACATAAGTACTTAAAACATATAGGTTTTCTAAAAAAAAAAATAAACAAGCTGTACACATAAACTTTAATTTCTCAAAGACCAACTTATTTTAAAATGTTTTAAAATAGCTATTATAAAGCTCTATCAATGCCCAAAAACATGATGTGAAGCAAAAGAATTTAAAATACATAGGGTGTCTAATAAAAAAGGAGTACTTTTTACTCAAAAACTTTAATAACTCGAAAACTAAGAAATTCTAAAATGTTATAAAATGGTCATTTTAAAGCGCTTTTAATGCTCTACAACCTGATTTAAAACTTAAGTACTTAAAATATATGGGGTTTTTTTTATAAAAAAAGTAGGAATCTGTACACATAAACTTTATTTACTTGAAAATAATAAATTTTATAATGTTATAAAATGGTCGTTTTAAAGCTCTTTAAATGCTCTAAAATCGTATGCTGAAAATAAGTATTTAAAACTTATAGGTTTTTTTAAAAAAAAAGAAAACATCAGTACACATAATTTTGATTTCTCAAAGACAAACTTATTTTAGAATGTTTTAAAATAGCTATTTTAATGCTCTTTTAATGCCCAACAACATGATGTTAAGCAAAAGAATTTAAGTTACATATAGTGTCTTATAAAAAATTAGTACTTTGTTCAACAAAACATTAATAACTCGAAAACTAACAAATTCTAAATGTTATAAAATAGTCAAAACACTATAAAATAGTTAAATACACAAATCTTTAATTACTCGAAAACAAGCATATTTAAAATGTTTTAACATGTTCATTTTTTAGTTCTTTATATGCTCTAAAATCTTATGCTAAACTTTAGTATTTAAAACGTATTGGTTTTCTTAAAAAAAAAATGAACAAGCTGTACACATAAACTTTTATTTCTCAAAGACCAACATATTTTAAAATGTTTTAAAAAGCAATTTTAAAGCTTTTTTAATGGCCTACCACATGATCTTAGGCAAAAGTATTTAATATACATAGGGTGTGTAAAAAAAAAGGAGAACTTTCTACACAAAAACTTTTATAACTCGAAAACTAACAAATTCTAAATTGTTATAACATGGTAATTTTAAAGCTCTTTTAATGCTCTAAAACCTGATTTAAAACTTAAGTATTTAAAATATATATAGGGTTTTTTAAAAAAAAAGAAGGAATCTGTACACAAAAACTTCAATTACCCGAAAACTAACAAATTTTAAAATGTTAAGACATGGTCATTTTAAAGCTCTTTTAATGCTCTAAAATCGTATGCTAAACATAAGTACTTAAAACATATAGGTTTTCTAAAAAAAAAAAGGAACAAGCTTTACACATAAACTTTAATTTCTCAAAGACCAACTTGTTTTAAAATATTTTAAAATAGCTATTTTAAAGCTCTATCAATGCCCAAAAACATGATGTGAAGCAAAAGAATTTAAAATACATAGGGTGTCTAATAAAAAAGGAGTACTTTGTTCACAAAAACATTAATAACTCGAAAACTAACAAATTCTAAAATGTTATAAAAAGGTCATTTTAAAGCGCTTTTAATGCTCTACAACCTGATTTAAAACTTAAGTACTTAAAATATATAGGGTTTTTTTAAAAAAAAGAAGGAATCTATACACAAAAACTTCTATTACTCGAAAACTAAAAAATTTTAAAATGTTAAAACATTGTCATTTTAATATATTTATATGCTTTAAAATCGTATGCTAAGCATAAGTATTTTAAACGTATAGGTTTTCTAAAAAAAAAATGAACAAGCTGAACAAATAAACTTTAATTTCTCAAAGTCCCACTTATATTAAAATGTTTTAAAAAGCCATTTTAAAGCATTTTTAATTCCCTACAACATGATCTTAAGCAAAATATTAAAATACATATGGTGTCTAACAAAAAAGGATTAATTTCTACACAAAATCTTTAATAACTCGAAAACTAACAAATTCTAAAATATTATAGCATGGTCATTTTATAGCTATATTAATGCTCTACAACCAGAATTAGAACCTAAATATTTAAATTTATAGGGTTTTTAAAAAAAAGAAGGAATCTGTACACAAAAACTTAAATTACTCGCAAACAAGCATATTTTAAAATGTTATAAAATGGTCATTTTAAAGCTCTTTTGATGCCTAACAAAATGAAGTTAAGCAAAGGTTTTTAAAATAAATATGGTTTTCGTAAAAAAATAAGTACTCTGTACACTAAAACTTGAATATCTCGAAAACTAACAAATTCTCAAATTTTATAAACTTGGTCATTTACAAGCACATTTAATGCTTTAAAACCAGATTTAAAACTAAAATATTTAAAAAATATAGGGTTTATAAAAAAAAAGAAGGAGTCTGTACACAAAAACTTCAATTACTCGAAAACAAGCATATTTTAAAATGTTTTAATATGTTCATTTTTAAGCTCTTTATATGCGCTAAAATCTTATGCTAAATTTTAGTATTTAAAACTTATAGGTTTTCTAAAAAAAAAGAAAGTAGCTGAACACATAAATAAGAATTTCTCAAAGACTAACATATATTAAAGATCTTAAAATAGCCATTTTAAAGCTTTTTTAATGCCTAATAAAATGATGTTAAACAAAAGTATTTAAAATATATAGGGTGTCTAAAAAAAAAGAAGTACTTTATAAACAAAAACTTTTATAACTCAAAAACTAATAAATTTTATAATGCTATGACATGGTCATTTTAAAGCTTTTTAAATGCTCTTAAATCGTATGCTGAACATAAGTATTTAAAACTTATAGGTTTTTTAAAAAAAAAGAATCAATCCGAACACATAAATTTTAATTTCGCAAAGACCAACTTATTTTAAAATGTTTTAAAATAGCTATTATAAAGCTATTACAATGCCCAAAAACATGATGTTTAGCAAAAGAATTTAAAAATACATACGGTGTCTAATAAAAAAGCAGTACTTTGTACACAAAAACTTTAATAACTCGAAAACTAAGAAATTCTAAAATGTTATAACATGGTCATTTTACAGCGCTTGTAATGCTCTAAGACCTGATTTAAAACTTAAGTATTTAAAATATATAGGGTTTTTTAAAAAAAAGAAGGAATCTGTACACATAAACTTCAATTACTCGAAAACTTACAAATTTTAAAATGTTAAAACATGGTCATTTTAAAGCTATTTTAATGCTTAAAAATCGTATGCTGAGTATAAGTATTTAAAACGTATTGGTTTTTTAAAAAAAAAAGAAACCGTCTGTACACATAATTTTTATTTTCTTAAAGACCAACTTATTTAAAATGTTTTAAAACAGCTATTTTGATGCTCTTTTAATGTCCAACAACATGATGTTAAGCAAAAGAATTTAAATTACATAGGGTGTCTTATAAAAATGAGTACTTTGTTCACATAAACATTAATAACTCGAAAACTAACAAATTCTATAATGTTATAACATGGTCATTTTAAAGAGCTTTTAATGCTCTACAACCTGATTTAAAACTTAAGTATTTAAATATATAGGGTTTTTTAAAAAAAAAAAAGAAGGAATCTGTACACAAAAACTTTATTTACTCGAAAAATAATAAAATTTATAATGTTATAAAATGGTCATTTTAAAGCTCTTTAAATGCTCTAAAATCATATGCTGAAAATAAATATTTAAAACTTATAGGTTTTCTAAAAAAAAAAATGAACAAGCTGTACACATAAACTTTAATTTCTTAAAGACCAACTTATTTTAAAATGTTTTAAAAAGCAATTTTAAAGCTTTTTTAATGGCCTACAACATAATCTTAAGAAAAAGTATTTAATATACATAGGGTGTCTAAAAAAAGGAGTACTTTGTATACAAAAACTTTAATAACTCGAAAACTAACAAATTCTTAATTTTTATAACATGGTAATTTTAAAGCTCTTTTAATGCTCTACAACCTGATTTAAAACTCAAGAATTTAAAATATATATAGGGTTTTTTAAAAAAAAAGAAATAATCTGTACACAAACCTTTATTTACTCGACAAATAATAAATTTTATGATGTTATAAAATTGTTATTTTAAAGCTCCTTAAATGCTCTAAAATCGTATGCTGAATATAAGTATTTAAAACTTATAGGTTTTTTAAAAAAAAAAGAAACCATCTGTACACTAATTTTTAATTTCTCAAAGACCAACTTATTTTAAAATGTTTTAAAATAGTTATTTTAATGCTCTTTTAATGCCCAACAACATGATGTTAAGCAAAAGAATTTAAATTACATAGGGAGTCTTATAAAAAATGAGTACTTTGTTCACATAAACATTATAACTCGAAAACTAACAAAATCTAAAATGTTATAACATGGTCATGTTAAAGCGCTTTTAATGCTCTACAACCTTAATTAAAACTTAAGTAATTAAAATATATTGGGTTTTTTAAAAAAAAGAAGGAATCTGTACACAAAAACTTCAATTACTCGAAAACAAGCATATTTTAAAATGTTTTAATATGTTCATTTTTAAGCTCTTTATATGCGCTAAAATCTTATGCTAAATTTAGTATTTAAAACATATAGGTTTTCTAAAAAAAAAAAAAATAGCTGAATACATAAATAAGAATTTCTCAAAGACTAACATATATTAAAGTTTCTTAAAATAGCTATTTTAAAGCTTTTTTAATGCCTAATAGAATGATGTTAAGCAAAAGCATTTAAAATATATAGGGTGTCTAATAAAAAAGGAGTACTTTGTACTCAAAAACTTTAATAAATCGAAAACTAAGAAATTCTAAAATGTTATAACATGGTCATTTTAAAGCGCTTTTAATGCTCTACAACCTGATTTAAAACTTAAGTACTTAAAATATATAGGGTTTTTTTTATAAAAAAAGAAGGAATCTGTACACAAAAACTTTATTTACTCGAAAAATAATAAATTTTATAATGTTATAAAATGGTCGTTTTAAAGCTCTTTAAATGCTCTAAAATCGTATGCTGAACATAAGTATTTAAAACTTATAGGTTTTTAAAAAAAAAAAGAAACCATCTGTACACATAATTTTTAATTCTCAAAGACAAACTTATTTTAAAATGTTTTAAAATAGCAATTTTAAAGCTTTTTTAAAGGCCTAAAACATGATCTTAAGAAAAAGTATTTAATATACATAGGGTGTGTAAAAAAAAGGAGAACTTTCTACACAAAAAACTTTTATAACTCGAAAACTAACAAATTCTAAATTGTTATAGCATGGTAATTTTAAAGCTCTTTTAATGCTCTAAAACCTGATTTAAAACTTAAGTATTTAAAATATATATGGGTTTTTTAAAAAAAAAGAAGGAATCTGTACACAGAGACTTCAATCACCCGAAAACTAACAAATTTTAAAATGTTAAAACATAGTCATTTTAAAGCTCTTTAAATGCTCTAAAATCGTATGCTGAACATAAGTACTTAAAACATATAGATTTTCTAAAAAAAAAAATGAACAAGCTGTACACATAAACTTTAATTTCTCAAAGACCAACTTATTTTAAAATGTTTTAAAATAGCTATTATAAAGCTTTTTTAATGGCCTAAAACATGATCTTAAGAAAAAGTATTTAATATACATAGGGTGCCAAAAAAAAAAGGAGTACTTTGTACACAAAAACTTTATTAACTCGAAAACTAACAAATTCTAAATTGTTATAACATGGTAATTTAAAGCTCTTTTAATGCTCTATAAACTGATTTAAAACTTAAGTATTTAAAATATATAGCGTTTTTAAAAAAAATGAAGAAATCTGTACACAAAAACTTCAATTACTCGAAAACAAACAAATTTTAAAATGTTAAATCATGGTCATTTTAAAGCTATTTTAATGCTTTAAAATCGTATGCTGACATAAGTACTTAAACATATAGGTTTTCTAAAAAAAAAAATAAACAAGCTGTACACATAAACTTTAATTTCTCAAGACCAACTTATTTTAAAATGTTTTAAAATAGCTATTTAAAGCTCTTCAATGCCCAAAACACATGATGTGAAGCAAAAGAATTTAAAATACATAGGGTGTCTAATAAAAAAGGAGTACTTTTTACTCAAAAACTTTAATAACTCGAAAACTAAGAAATTCTAAAATGTTATAAAATGGTCATTTTAAAGCGCTTTTAATGCTCTACAACCTGATTTAAAACTTAAGTACTTAAAATATATGGGGTTTTTTTTATAAAAAAAGTAGGAATCTGTACACATAAACTTTATTTACTTGAAAAATAATAAATTTTATAATGTTATAAAATGGTCGTTTTAAAGCTCTTTAAATGCTCTAAAATCGTATGCTGAAAATAAGTATTTAAAACTTATAGGTTTTTTTAAAAAAAAAGAAACATCTGTACACATAATTTTTATTTCTCAAAGACCAAACTTATTTTAAATGTTTTAAAATAGCAATTTTAAAGCTTTTTTAATGGCCTAACAACATGATCTTAAGAAAAAGTATTTAATATACATAGGGTGTCTAAAAAAAAGGAGTACTTTGTACACAAAAACATTAATAACTCGAAAACTAACAAATTCTAAATTGTTATAACATGTAATTTAAAGCTCTTTTAATGCTCTATAAACTCATTTACAAACTTAAGTATTTAAAATATAAAAAAAAAAATGAACAAGCTGTACACATAAACTTTTATTTCTCAAAGACCAACATATTTTAAAATGTTTTAAAAAGCAATTTTAAAGCTTTTTTAATGGCCTACCACATGATCTTAGGCAAAAGTATTTAATATACATAGGGTGTGTAAAAAAAAAAGAGAACTTTCTACACAAAAACTTTTATAACTCGAAAACTAACAAATTCTAAATTGTTATAACATGGTAATTTTAAAGCTCTTTTAATGCTCTAAAACTGATTTAAAACTTAAGTATTTAAAATATATATAGGGTTTTTTAAAAAAAAAGAAGGAATCTGTACACAAAAACTTCAATTACCCGAAAACTAACAAATTTTAAAATGTTAAGACATGGTCATTTTAAAGCTCTTTAATGCTCTAAAAATCGTATGCTAAACATAAGTACTTAAAACATATAGGGTTTCTAAAAAAAAAAAGGAACAAGCTTTAACCATAAACTTTAATTTCTCAAAGACCAACTTGTTTTAAAATATTTTAAAATAGCTATTTAAAGCTCTATCAATGCCCAAAAACATGATGTGAAGCAAAAGAATTTAAAATACATAGGGTGTCTAATAAAAAAGGAGTACTTTGTACACAAAAACTTTAATAACTGGAAAACTAAGAAATTCTAAAATGTTATAAAATGGTCATTTTAAAGCGCTTTTAATGCTCTACAACCTGATTTAAAACTTAAGTACTTAAAATATATAGGGTTTTTTTATAAAAAAAGAAGGAATCTGTACACAAAAACTTTATTTACTCGAAAAATAATAAATTTTATAATGTTATAAAATGGTCATTTTAAAGCTCTTTAAATGCTCTAAAATCGTATGCTGAACATAAGTATTTAAAACTTATAGGTTTTTTAAAAAAAAAAGAAACCATCTGTACACATAATTTTTAATTTCTCAAAGACCAACTTATTTTAAAATGTTTTAAAATAGCAATTTTAAAGCTTTTTTAATGGCCTAAAACATGATCTTAAGAAAAAGTATTTAATATACATAGGGTGCCAAAAAAAAAAGGAGTACTTTGTACACAAAACATTAATAACTCGAAAACTAACAAATTCTAAATTGTTATACATGGTATTTAAGCTCTTTATGCTCTATAAACTCATTTAAAACTTAAGTATTTAAAATATATAGCGTTTTTAAAAAAATTGAAGTAATCTGTACACAAAAACTTCAATTACTCGAAACAAGCAAATTTTAAAATGTTAAAACATGGTCATTTTAAAGCTATTTTAATGCTTTAAAATCGTATGCTAAGCATAAGTATTTAAAACGCCTAGGTTCCCAAAAAAAAAAATGAACATGCTGAACAAATAAACTTTATTTCTCAAACTCCAACTTATATTAAAATGTTTTAAAAAGCTATTTAAAGCATTTTTAATGGCCTACAAACATGATCTTAAGCAAAAATATTTAAAATACATAGGGTGTCTAACAAAAAAGGATTACTTCTACACAATATCTTTAATAACTCGAAAACTAACAAATTCTAAAATGTTATAACATAGTAATTTTAAAACACTTTGAATGCTATACAAATAAATTTAAAACCTAAATATTAAAATTTATAGGGTTTTTAAAAAAAAAAGAACGAAATCTGTACACAAAAACTACAATTACTCGCAAACAAGCATATTTTAAAATGTTATAAAATGGTCATTTTAAAGCTCTTTAATGCATAAACAATGATGTTTAACAAAATTTAGAAATACATAGGGTGGGTCTTAAAAAGAACAAGAACTTTCTACACAAAAACTTAATAACTCGAAAACTAAGAAATTCTAAATGTTATAACATGGTAGATTAAAGCTCTTTTAATGCTTTACAACCTGATTTAAAATTTAAAGTATTAAAAATATATAGGGTTTTTTTAAAAAAAGAAGAATCTGTACACAAAAACTTTAATAACTCGAAAACTAAGAAATTCTAAATTTTATAACATGGTAGATTTAAAGCTCTTTTAATGCTTTACAACCTGATTAAAAACTTAAGTATTAAAATATATAGGGTTTTTTTTAAAAAAAGAAGGAATCTGTACACAAAACTTCAATTACTCGAAAACTAACAAATTTAAAATGTTTAAAACACGGTCATTTTAAAGCTATTTTAATGCATTAAAATCGTATGCTGAGTATAAGTATTTAAAACGTAGGGTTTTTTAAAAGAAAAGAAACCTTCTTTACGCATAATTTTTAATTTCTTAAAGACCAACTTATTTTAAAATGTTTAAAATAGCTATTTAATGCTCTTTTAATGCCCAACAACATGATGTTAAGCAAAAAAATTTAAATTATATAGGGTGTCTTATAAAATAAGTACTTTGTTCACACAAACATTAATAACTCGAAACTAACAAATTCTAAATGTTATAAAAAGGTCATTTTAAAGCGCTTTTAATGCTCTACAACCTGATTTAAACTTAAGTACTTAAAATATATAGGGTTTTTTTAAAAAAAGAAGGAATCTATACACAAAAACTTCTATTACTCGAAAACTAAAAAATTTAAATGTTAAAACATGTCATTTTAATATTATTTAATATGCTTAAAATCGTATGCTAAGCATAAGTATTTAAAACGTATAGGTTTTCTAAAAAAAAAATGAAAAAGCTGAACAATAAACTTTAATTTCTCAAAGTCAAACTTATATTAAAATGTTTTAAAAAGCTATTTTAAAGCGATTTTTAATGCCTAAAACAGATCTTAAGCAAAATATTTAAATACATAGGGTGTCTAACAAAAAAGGATTACTTTCTACACAAAAACTTTAATAACTCGAAATTAAAAAATTCTAAAATGTTATAACATGTAATTTTAAAGCACTTTTAATGCTATACAACCATATTTAAATCTTAAATATTTATTTATAGGGTTTTAAAAAAAAAGACGAAATCTGTACACAAAACTTCAATAACTCGCAAACAGCAATATTTTAAAATTTTATAAAACTGTCATTTTAAACCTTTTTAATGCATACAACATGATGTTTTAGCAAAAATTTTTAATACATATAATGTCTAAAAAAGGAAGGAGAATTTGTACACCAAAACATTTATATCTCGAAATGACTAACAAATTTTAGATGTTTCAAAATATTAATTTTAAAGCTCTTTTAAGCCTAAAAAAAGAAAGTTAAAACAAAAGTTTTTTAAATACTATAGTGTCCGTAAAAAAATAAGTACTCTGTTTCTGTAAACTAAAAATTGAATATCTCGAAAACAAACAAATTCTTAAATTTTATAAAACTTGGTCATTTTAAAGCACATTTAATGCTCTAAATTCGTATGCTGAACATAAGTACTTAAAACATATAGGTTTTCTAAAAAAAAAAATGAACAAGCTGTACACATAAACTTTAATTTCTCAAAGACCAACTTGTTTTAAATGTTTTAAAATAGCTATTTTAAAGCTCTTTCAATGCCCAAAAACATGATGTGAAGCAAAGAATTTAAAATAACATAGGGGTCTAATAAATTGAGGCTTTGTACACAAAAACTTTAATAACTCGAAAACTAAGAATTCTAAAATGTTATAAAATGGTCATTTTAAAGCGCTTTTAATGCTCTACAACCTGATTAAAACTTAAGTACTTAAAATATATAGGTTTTTTTATAAAAAAGAAGGAATCTGTACCAAAAACTTATTTACTGGAAAATAATAAATTTATAATGTTATAAAATAGTCATTTTAAAGCTCTTTAAATGCTTTAAAATCGTATGCTGAACATAAGTATTTAAAACTTATAGGTTTTTTAAAAAAAAAAGAAACCATCTGTACACATAATTTTTAATTTCTCAAAGACCAACTTATTTTAAAATGTTTTAAAATAGCAATTTTAAACAGCTTGTTTAATGGCCTACAAACATGATCTTAGGCAAAAGTATTTAATATACATAGGGTGTGTAAAAAAAAGGAGAACTTTCTACACAAAAACTTTTATAACTCGAAAACTAACATATTCTAAATTGTTATAACATGGTAATTTAAAGCTCTTTTAATGCTCTATAAACTGATTTAAAATTTAAGTATTTAAAATATATAGCGTTTTTTAAAAAAATTGAAGTAATCTGTACACAAAAAACTTCAATTACTCGAAAACTAACAAATTTTAAAATGTAAAACATAGTCATTCTAAAGCTATTTTAATGCTTTAAAATCGTATGCTGAGCATAAGTATTTAAAACGCCTAGGTTCTCTAAAAAAAAAATGAACATGCTGAACACATAAACTTTAATTTCTCAAAGTCCAACTTATATTAAAATTTTTTAAAAAGCCATTTTAAAGCATTTTTAATGCCTACAACATGATCTTAAGCAAAAATATTTAAAATACATAGGGTGTGTAAAAAAAAAGGAGAACTTTTCTACACAAAAACTTTATAACTCGAAAACTAACAATTCTAATTGTTATAACATGGTAATTTAAAGCTCTTTTAATGCTCTAAAACTGATTTAAACTTAAGTATTTAAAATATATAGGGTTTTTTAAAAAAAAAGAAGGAATCTGTACACAAAAACTTCAATTACCCGAAAACTAACAAATTTTAAAATGTTAAGACATGGTCATTTTAAAGCTCTTTTAATGCTCTAAATTCGTATGCTGACATAAGTACTTAAAACATATAGGTTTTCTAACAAAAAAAAATGAACAAGCTGTACCATAAACTTTAATTTCTCAAAGACCAACTTGTTTTAAAATGTTTTTAAAATAGCGATTTAAGCTCTTTCAATGCCCAAAAACATGATGTAAAGCAAGAATTTAAAATACATAGGGTGTCTAATAAAAAAGGAGTACTTTTGTACACAAAAACTTTAATAACTCGAAAACTAACAAATTCTAAAATGTTATAACATGGTAATTTTAAAGCTCTTTTAATGCTCTATAAACTGATTTAAAACTTAAGTATTTAAAATATATAGCGTTTTTAAAAAAATTGAAGGAATCTGTACACAAAAACTTCAATTACTCGAAAACTAAACAAATTTTAAAATGTTTAAAACATAGTCATTTTAAAGCCTATTTTAATGCTCTAAAATCGTATGCTGAACATAAGTATTTAAAAACTTATAGGTTTTTTTAAAAAAAAAAGAAACCATCTGTACACATAATTTTTAATTTCTCAAAGACCAACTTATTTTAAAATGTTTTTTAAAATAGCAATTTTACAGCGGTTTTAATGGCCTACAACATGATGTAGGCAAAAGTATTTAAGATACATAGGGTGGTAAAAGAAAGGAGACTTTTTTCTTTCTAACAAAACTTTTATAGCTCGAAAACTAACATATTCTAAATTGTTATAACATGGTAATTTGAAAGCTCTTTTAATGCTCTATAAACTGATTTAAAACTTTAAGTATTTAAAAATATAGCGGTTTTAAAAAAATTGAAGTAATCTGTAACACAAAACTTCAATTACTCGAAAACTAACAAATTTTAAAATGTTAAAACATGTCATTTTAAAGCTATTTTTAATGCTTTAAAATCGTATGCTGAGCATAAGTATTAAAACGCCTAGGGTTTCCTAAAAAAAAAATGAACATGCTGAACAAATAAACTTTTAATTTCTCAAAGTCCAACTTATATTAAAATTTTTTAAAAAGCAATTTTAAAGCATTTTTAATTGCCTACAACATGATCTTAAGCAAAAATATTTAAATACATAGGGTGTCTAAACAAAAAGGGATTACTTTCTACACAAAAACTTTAATAATCGAAAACTAACAAATTCTAAAATTTTATAACATAGTAATTTTAAAACACTTTTTAATGCTATACAACTGATTTAAAACAAAGTATTAAAATTATATAGGGTTTTTAAAAAAAAAAGAACGAAATCTGTACACAAAAACTTCAATTACTCGCAAACAAGCATATTTTAAAATGGGTATAAAATGGTCATTTTAAAGCTCTTTTAATGCATAACAACA